>JANCOA010000040.1:8059742-8075250 GCA_024363135.1 Leptodoras oyakawai
AATCCCTCTGACCACTGTGCAGGACTTGTAGATGTCATTCCCAAGACGAATTGACGCTGTACTGGCCGCAAAAGGAGTTTCAGTTTCATTGTCTAATTCAGTGTCATAACATATCCTTCAAGTCACCCTAAATCCTTTCATTTTTTTATGACATTATTTGCATTAATTTGAGGGCCAAAACATTATTTTAAGACGTTTCAGGAGCAGAAATTCAGGATGTCACTGGAAAGAAAGATCATAAAATATAAAATGTGTTCAATTATGTTTTATATAGAAATTCACCCCATGCACATCACCGAGCTTGGAGGATTTTCCAATTTTCCTATTCATAAAAATAAACCAATAAGCCAGGAGTGTGTGTGTCTGTGTGTGTGTGTGGGTGTGTGTGTGTGTGAGTGCCTAAAACCCCACTACCTGTGCTAAAGTCACCGTAACACACCCTCGTGTGGCTTATTGCATTTATAAAACAGCGACAAAAACAATATGATAAATCCACTGTCCATAAATAATTGAATTTCTTTTTTAATATTTGCAATAAACATTTTTTCTGCTGTGCAACATAGTGTGTTAACAGTAGCCTTTGGTTGCTAAGCAACCTAACGGGCAAAGATTAAGGCATTCTATGGACAGAACAGCTTTAGTGAAAGAGTTTATTGGTTTGAAAACATGCTGCATTAATACAGAATTCAATTACTGTGACACGGTCGCAGGTGTGTGTGTATCAAGGACCTGTTTTATAATCTATTTTTATGAGGGGTAAAAGTGGAGCTAGTTCTATGGGTTTTTTTTTCTTTCTTGGCTTTATTCATGATCCCACCAGGCCGAGGAAATTATTACTCATTATTGAAAAAATGCTTAGAAATAAGAATAAGTAGAATAAGTAATTCAGCTCAGGATTCAGTAGATCAGGAGTGTCAAACTCGAATCCTGGAAACCAACAGTGATATGTTCTGCGTTTTCCCTTTGCTAACACCAAATTCATCCCATAAACCCCCTGGTAATAAACTGATGAGCTGAATCAGGTACGTTAAAGAAAACTGCTAAAGTCACAGACCCTGAATTATTCGATCATTTTCTTAACCACTTATTCCTTTTCAGGGTCACGAGAGCCAGTGCCTAGCCTGCAGCTTAGGGCGCAAGGCAGGAACAACCCTAGACACGGCGCCAGATTGTTAAATCTCTGACATCGCTCTTAACCCTTTGTTTTCCGAATATGTCGAGTTTGTTCTCAAATTGTCGTCCAGCATTATAGGAAAACCAGGAGTATAGAGCTGGTATAAATAGGCAAGCAGGGCCACAGTTAAATAAAAGACACCAGACTCATATTTGGCAACCAGATGAGATTTTTTGCTGTAAACAAATTCCATGGAATAGAGCGGAACAACTCCACCACCATCAGTGGTCATGAGAAAAATACACAGAATAGCATGAAGATGTGAAGCTGGGGCTGATTTCTATCTAGCCCAGAGTGTAGATTCATTTAGACTACACTGGGCAACAACCTTTTTATTTTTTTGTCCCACAGACTAAAATAGAAGCCACTTATAATAATTTTACAGTGAACTCAAGTCTGATTTTAGAATTTTTCTATCAGTCATGATTTTAAAGTGAACAGCTATATATGTAGCCTATATAGTAGTACAAACGTACTAATAAATTGTACAACTGTATGATTTTCACCTATACATATACTGTATATAGCATGTCCAGCAATAGTCTGCCAACACAGAGGGACTCTACTTTCCTTGGCACTGCTTTTCCATGTCCATGTGAAAATACAGGAACAAAAAAAAAAACACTATGGCTGAGAGATTCTGAAAACATATGGATTTAGTATAAGAATAAGAAGGACAAAACCTTTGTTGACCTGTGCTCTCAGTGACAGTAGGGGATTACACACAGTGAAACGTCACTAGACATGATCTCTATTTGCTCTAATATTTTTTTCCAGCTTTCTCCACTGACAATGTGCATGTGAAATACAGCTGCAGGGGTAATGAAGAAGAATGAGGCAGATTATTTCCTTTATAATGGTTTTAGGGGTAAAAAAAAAAACCTAAATGTATATGATTCATATTCGAAGTTATGAGATATGTGATATGATAAATGATATAATGCATCACTCAGTATTAATAGCTTTATTGTCAACCTACTGGGTTTTGTGGGAAACTAAACAGCTTTTCCTTTAAAAGACAGATGGATGTTGAAGCATGAGTGAGGTAACGGATATAAAAGCAATGAAAAATGTAATCAATTAAATAGAAGCACCGTCAAGGGCATGATAAAATGTTTTACAAGAAAAAAAAAAGACCCAGAAGAGCTGAATATCAGCCAGGAAGAGGATGCATGAGGCAAAGGGGAATCCAAGAGATACTGTATATCTTTACAGTTTCAACTGCCATATGAATTAACATTCACCAATACAGCTGGGGTTATACTGCACATTGTAGTAAAATATGCTGTGAATCAGTGATGTGTTGCGGATGTTTTTACAGCTGCTGGTCCATGTGAAGATTGATGCCATTACCAACCAGTTTGACCAAAAAATGAATTGTACACAATTGTCCCCTTAACCCAAATATAGTCAATCAGCCAAAGATGTTTGGTGTCTGAAGTTTGCTTCTTTACTTTTATAGCTCACAAATAAAGGAAAAACAGAGCTACCAGTAACCATCATGCAAACCACATTCTTAAATCAAACTGTGTTGAGTTGTTCAGTATCTCCCACAGACTTTCTCGCACTGTATGACAAACATGTGTTGGATGCTTGTCTACATTTGTGGAAAGGGTGGAATGATGTATGTTTTATTTTTGGCTGAACCGTTCTTTTCCTGACCAGAGTTAGTCCTTGGACCAGATTTATGCATCCTCACGTCAAACGAAGAAAGACAGCGCACCCTACTGAACACATCTGAACTGGGTTTCTGCCCTGAACAGAGCGTCTATTGTCTAGCTGTGTAACCTGACCTCAGCACCAGAGTTCAGAGCACAACACTGTCCTCCCACTCCCATACACACTCCCATACACACTCCCACACACTCACACACACACACAGGGGAAAAAAGCAGTGAGCCACAACAAAGGGAGGGGGCAGCTGTATCTCTACACAATGTGCTGGCAAGAAAGCCTTTGATATTTCTCAATGTCCTTGAATCCATGGCCATGCAGCAACAGCAGTCTGAAAATACGAGCAAATGAGAGAAAAAAAAAACAAACTTTTTATTCACAAACCTCAAGGACTTATATTGAATGATGCCAGACGTGTGGCCTGAAAACATCAAACCTCAAATATGTTGCTCGAAGCTGGAACGGTCAGTATTTTGGAGAGAAAAATGACAGAAGTGTTGTTTATTTTTATGCATTCACCAGTAATTGATCATAACTGTGGTGATGTCCTTAGATCCTGCTCCTTATCTAAGAAGCCAGATTAACCTACCAACCTCATAATGACTGAAAAGAAAATGAGATTGAAATGTAATTGAATTGAGCTGGAAAAAACAAACAAACCAATAAATAAAAAATAAAATAAAATAAAATAAATAAAAAAAATAAAAATAAATAATAAATAATATAATCATCACCACTATCATCATCATCGCTATTATTATTATTATTATTATTATTATTATTATTATTATTACTACTAATACTACTACTACTACTACTACTACTAATAATAATAATAGTAAATAACTTGGCCACTAGATAGAGCTGTCGGTTTTAAATAGTGTAAATCTGCGCTGAAACCTGCTCACATTGTCAATGTGTTTTATGTCACTCAGTCTTTATTGTTAATTATAGTTTGAATCTAAAATTATTATAATTAGTTCTACGATGTAAGTCAAATGAACTTCCGGTGAACTTCCCTTATAGTGCAGTCTTTCAATTTCCAAAATTTTGAGAATGCCAGTTTGGTGTGTTGTGCTGTATGTTATTGTGCTCAATCTGAATGAGTTAACAGGATAATAATAATAATAATAATAATAATAATAATAATAATAATAATAATAATAATAATAATAATAATAAAAAGAAGAAGAAAAAGAAGAGGAATTTTCTATGTATTGTATTGATTATACTAAATGAATTATATATAATATAATACATTATACTATTTGTTATATTTATTTATTTATTTAAATACTGCATGCAATATATTTCGGAGGTAAAAGTCAACCAAAAGTTGAAAAAGCTGTTGCAGTTAATGTGCAATTCCAACAATAAAGCGCTCCATCATCTCACAAGTGGGCGGGGTTATAGGTGCAGAGGGCCGTAAGAGAGGCCTCGTTATGGGTGGAGTTTAGTGTGAAGAAGGCGGGGCCTGGCGGATCGTGTTTATGTCACTGCTCAGAGATTATAGCGGCGTATTTTAGGGGCGTGGTTACGAGACCCAGAGCTTCTGGTTAGGCCAGAAGTGGGTGGGGCGTGTCTTTATTTAGGGGCGTGGTTAAAGCTCCAGCGCGTAGCTTGTGGATAAAGTGGAACTGCCCCTGAAAGCAAAGCCTAAGCAGTAAGTTTGACTTTGAGAAACTCAGTGGAGCATGGGCTTGTGTTTTCCTTTCGCGGTTATTATCACAAGCTGATAAAGCCACAAGTGTGTGTCCCGCGTGTTAAATTACTGCTATAGGTAAGTCTTACTTTTGAGTGTTTTGTTGTGTTTTGGCGTGTTTCTGCCGAACCTGAGCGTGGGAACCTTACAGCGGTCGAGGCAGGAGATTTGTTTTACAGCAACTCTGTGGAAACTCACAAACTGGGGTTATTTACAAACAGCACTCATATTCAAGCACCATGAGGAACCCCTGTTATGTTTTAACACCTAGGAGATTGCTGGTCAAACATCAGAGTTTGAATTGTCTTTCTGTTAGGAGTGCAGCAGTCATGCCTGGATTACTGTACACAGCCACAGCTCCCTGCCTTATACACCCCACTGTAATGCTTATTTAAACCCAACTGGACGTAGATCTATAAACACTAAGACTAACATCTGAGACACAGACTTACTTCAGCCTTTCAGGTGTGAAAGCTCTCAGAGTTACTTGAACACTGGGCTTTTTGTTGGACAAACAGAACATACCGGTTTATTTACACTTACCTGTATGTAAACCTTCTTCTTAACTGATCAAGATCCTCTACAAGATACAGTAAAGTCTGTCTAAAGCCTAAAGGAGGAAATGGATGCGGATTGTCCGGTTGAAGATTTATAACCCAGACCACTAAATCATGTACTTAACCTTCTCAAACTTCAGCACTCAAATCTAAATTCCCTGAGTATCACAAGCTGATATAAATCCCATTTAAATAATGACACATTACGCAGGTAGCTCTCTACACAGGATAACTGTTATTAACATGCTTATGGCCTTCAGTGTGAAACGAAGTGCCTTCTTACAACCAGAACGGTTTCGCAGGAATACAGGGCGTAAGATAAGATGGGTGACACGAGCTATAGAAGGGCAGTTTCCTTTAAATAAGAACCGTATCTGCAATGAGAGCGTGATGTTGTGAGAACTTTCCGATGGCCTCTGAATACTCTTTCTTCTTAGCATATTGTTCCTCTTTATGAACCGAAGAACGGCTTGATCTGTACAGGCTGTTTCACATCATTAGGCATCTTTATACCGTGTACAAAGTCTCTTTCTTTCAAGGTCATTCATGCCCTTTGTGAAGCCACAAACCACACCGTCCCTGTGACGCCACACCGGTTTAATAAATGATAAACAGCTCTATGTGTGTAATACGTACATTTATTTTAATATTCATGATATTTTTTGGATTATGGCATGCTGTCTGGAGATCTGACTGCCCACTCGCTGCGAGTGACATCAAACTCGTCATGGGATTTATTCCAGCTCTTCTGGAGACTTTGACTGTCACACTTACTTCTGCATGCAAAACCTAGCAGCCTTCATTACATTTTTTTGTCAGAAAAGTGCTCTGAAAAGTTATGTAAAATGTAATGTCTTGCTTTTGTTACTGATATACAAACTTTTTGGGAAAAGTAAAGTTTGGAAACGCTGCTACTTTGACTACTGATTGCTTCTAATGGATAATTCGGTTAACTCAATTAAAATAATTGAATATACTTAATGAACTAAAGTAAACGGAAGAGATGTGTGTTGCCAGTCTTGGCTTTCGTTCTGCCCCGTCAATTAGTTCATTTCAGTTGCTGCTGTGCCTGTTTGTTGTTTTGGAAGTCACCGTGGGTGGTTTTGTTGCCTGCAGGCTATACATGTCGGATATGTGTTCGAGTTTTGCACACAGTGGTGTCAGTAGTGAACACCTACTCATCGTTTAGCCTCTCTGAGGCGTGTGCATTGTGTTGATCTACTCCGCTAGTAGCCTTAAGGGAGCTGGATACTAAGAGACGGAAACCTCCAGCGAGGAGTGCATGGACACTCTTGTACACCCAAGTGTGTTGCGTGCAATGCACCGAGTCAGATCATACAAATGTGTGTTTTCTATCAGTACAAAATCTGTCTGCGTTCAGACTTGTGCTTGTGCCGTGTAAGCAATGAAAGTAGTATAAGCTATAATCAGATAATAATCAGATGGTTACTGCTAGAATTTGCCAGTGTTACTTCTGGATTCATTTAGGGCGAGGTTAAGCTTTGGTAATTGTTTTAAGTTTAAAGGTTAAGCTTTGGCATGATCGGTGATTGCATACCCTGCTTAGAGAAGTGTACATTAGAGTAAGGTAAGGTAAGTGTTTTGGAGGAGGCAGCTGGATGAGGGATTAGAGGGCAGTGAATGTAAGCTGGCCCAGGCCATGTGGCCTTCCTCCCTGTCAGAAAGCAGAAACTGTGCCACTTCCATCAGACACAATGAAAGGAAAGAAGCTGTGTTATCACCTTGCAGTTCCTGTGCACTAGATAACATGATCCTGAGTCTGAAAAAAACTTATTTTGTATTCACTTTTTCCTGCAATAAAGGGTTTTATTAGTCATGCACTAGTTGGCACATCATCTGTTCCTGTGAACCAAGGATGTTTCATCGTGTATTCTAGCAGGTGAAGTTGCTTAAACGCTGTCTTTCGTGTTTTGATGAATCGAGAGGAGATTCTGCTGGGGTATTAATATGCAGATATGGAGGTGGGGATTGTTTGTTGTGGCCAGCGTGGTGCTTCGTCATGGAAACCTTTCATTCTCAGGCTTGTCTCATGTTGGTCTAGGTGATCTAGTGAGAAATGTGTTTATTTGTTTGTGTTATCACTGGGGTTTGCTGATAGCATGAACAACAAAGGCCTTTAGTCACTCTGATAAAGGCACTTAGCCAGTCTGATGCCTGGTAGGGGGTGATATGTATATATCGCTTTGTCTCGGGCACAAATGCGTTTATTAGTGTCCTTTTGTGACTGATAGAGCTGTAACATGATACATGAATGGTTAGCATGTAGGGCAGATGGGTTATACAACATTTAAATACCCTTAGAATAATACTGCAGAGTTGGCATTGCTCTTCATAAGTGGGTGTCTGACTTTCTGGGAGCACTTGTTGCATTCTGTGAAGAAATGTGTTGAATTCTGTGAAGAAATACTCAAATACATGCAGGAATTCGAAACAGCCATTACACTTTTTAACAGTAATGTCTTACTAGGAGACGTGCATGAAAATGGTTTACACTATTGAAATGCAGTAAAGGCGCATAAGCCACCAATTCCTCCAACTTCATTTCTATGGAATCGAAGCTCATGAAATCTTCTACAAAATATTCTACATAAAACCTCAACGTCCGCCTTTAGCCGGTTAAGCTTAGATTTTGTGTAAACAGGGTTTCTTTTCTCAGAAAAGATCTCAGAATTGTGCCCAGGGTCATTGCTTATGCGTTTGGGGAATATATGCAGAGGTGTTGTGGGGAAACTCTAGACTCTAAACTCTATGGTAAAAATCTGTACATTTTTATTACTATATAGTTCTGAAAACTTTATGTTTTCTGAGAACTGATTTGAGATATGTTTTTGAAGATTCCTTTCTGAGTGCGGTGCAGGAGCATTACAGACAGCTGGTATCGGATTTGAATTCATTATTCTTATGCCCAGTGTTATGTTTGTTGCTTGCCTAGGCAAGATTAAAACTGAAATAAAGAAATTCCACATTGGTTTTGTCGATGCATGTACAAATGGAATATAGCCATAGGAACGTCCTGTTTTTCCCAGACTGCCACACATTATGGTACAGGTGTGGTATAAGCCAAAAATGCCAGAGTGTTCCATTAAGAATGATACTAAGCTGAAATACTGGTTGCTTATAAGTGCCTGTGTATTTGCCATGCCCTTGTGATCCAGTGGATTGATCTAATGTTCTGTACCTGTGAAAGCATTGAATGAATCATAGCTGACAGTTTAAGTGTAACTCCAGAGGTTATTATGCCTGAAATGTTTGCTCTGTAATGACATTGTTTAGCTAATAACCATATGACTGTTGCCTTTTATTTGGCTTGGTTTGTCAACTGCATTACCCTGTGAAAGGGATTTAATACATACTACAGATTACACATACACTCACTCCATTCATTGTTTCAATCTGATAAACTCGGTGAATGAATCAAAGGTCACCAGATGCCAAAATCTCATTAGTGGCCAGTTAGAATTTCAGAACATTAACAGAAGTCATTAGGATTTGAAGATAACTGTTTTGGGACATTAATGAGCTTATGGCTTTGTTTTGCAGAGGTGGGCTATTTCCAGGGAGCAGGATTTGAAATCCTTCTCTCAGCATTCTTGATGGAGTCCTATAAAGTCAGTGGCCTTCCAAATACTGGACTACAGTCGAGCTACACTCACCCTGCACGCACAAAAGGCCAAAATAGCAGCAGCTATGGCCTCAGTATCAGGGTCCAAGGCATAGACGGACACCCGTATGTTGTTCTGAATAATCAAGACAGAGGGCTCGACCCTTATGCAGCACCCAGCAACAATAATGGGTACAATGACTCTGAAGGGTCCTTTATTGATAACTATAAGGAATATGACTTCAGAATGACCAGTGAAAATCTCTCTGATAACCCCTTTGCAGAATACAGAGCCCAGCATCAGGTTCCATATGTCAACTCTTACAGTGATAGCTCTGAAACCAGAGAGACTCAGGCAAAGAAGCCGTCCACTCTGCTAAACTTCCAGAAGCATCCAGAGATCCTCAAACCATATGACCCAGAGCAAAACACCCTTGGTAACTACCATAACATTTTACCTCAGCCTTTTTCTGCTGCTGAGAGTAGAAATACATATCCAGGGTTTCTGCCAAGAACAATCTCCCCAGGTTCCAAACCATCCACTCTAGAACAACCCAAAAGTACAGCTCCACCGGCACAGGACACAAGAAAAGGAGCTCAGCCACAGACCCTTCCTCAAACATTTCCATCTAGAGTCCAGACTCAAAAAGATTTATCTAAAGGCCAAGCCCAGTCTCGACTTCAGTCTCAAGCTAAACCTCAATTCCAAGCACAATCCTCAACTAAACCTCAATCTCAGCCCCAAGTTCAGCCAGTGTCTACTTTCCAGAGTCCCTCCCAGGTACCCCAGCATGCTCAAAGGCTCCCGGTTCCTCAGGTGTCCTCTACCACCAGTGTTCCCACTGAGCAATCCTCCTACAGGACGCCAAGTACAACAAGCAGCACAAACTCCAGTCTGGAGCGAAGGCACAGAGAACCAGACATACTTCCCTTACGAAGAACTGACTCCAGTGGCCCTGTGCTTCAGCTGTCCCGCTCTCGTAATTCTTCCATATGCTCTCCTACTAAGGAAGAGTTGTTTGAAGCACTATACGGGGACAGCATTAATCGCCATGAGAACCGCCGCTATATCCCTTTCCAGCCTGGAACAGGCCGAGACATTGACACAGGCTCCATCCCAGGCGTGGATGAGCTTATCAGTAAGTTTGATGGAAAAGAAGGCCAGCAGAGGCGAGGACGCACTGGTAGGAGGAATCGTATCAACCCAGAAGATCGCAAACGCTCTCGTAGTGTGGATAGCGCTTTGCCTTTTGGCCTTCAGGGAGACACAGAGTACCTGGATGAGGTGAGCCGTAACCGTGGAAGGTCCTCCGAGCGTCTGCTCAGGCCCTCACAAGTTCTGCAGAAGTCCCCTTTTTCCAGTGTTGGACGGAGGACAGCTTACAGGGATGTGGCACGGATGAGCAGTGAACCAGGCTCTCCACAAGGAGCAATGCCCAGTGCCACAGACTCCATCCTCCTCTATAAGAAACCACTGAGTCGGCCCTCCATTCTTCCTGTGGAGAACAAGAGATCAGAGGTCAAGAAAATTACACAAAGCACCAAGACTGTGACCAGTGTGGCTACCACGTCTTTGTCTAGAGCTGATCCAAACTACAATAAGAAGAATAATGAAATGGTTGCTGAGGTATGTAAGATTTCCATCGTTAAGATTGTTCCATTTTGTGTAATGCTGTGAAATTATCAGCTTGCACTGATCTTTGTGGAATAAGTGTTTGTGTGGTGATGCTTACTCACAAAAGCTCACTTAAATAGGGTTTCATACATGAGTCTGGTCTAAAGGAGAAACTATGTCAGGGAACAGGTGTGCATTAATATTTTATGTTTTTTTTTTTAAACAGATGACACCTGATCTTCTGAAAGGCCAACAAGAGCTGTCACAACAAACTCACGAGGAGACTGCTAAGCAAATCCTATTTAATTACCTCAAAGATGGGTGAGTATGCAGAACGGTACTTTATTTGAACAGGTTAAACAGCTCCGTGTGTGTTTCTTTGCTTGGCATTGCTTTCTGAGTAGGACTGTGTGCTTTACTGGTATGAGGCTGATATGTTTAAGCTCAACACACTAAAGCTTTATATATTAAAATGTCCATATGGTGTTATCAGCAGTCTAGTTTAGAATGTACAAGATTTCTGACTGCTCAACACCAGAATGAGTAAAGAGCAGACTCGGCTGTTTAACACTCACCTACAGCCACACACACAAAATATGCTGCTCTGTAGTGTCTGACACCAATCTGTCAGTGTGACCAATGATTGCTCCATGAAGCATTGCAGCACAATTCTAGTTAGTCCATCTCTACTTATCTGTTTTTTCTTACCATATACAAAAAAAGAGATGTTATTCTTTCCAGACGATTCTTTTTCCCCTCCTGCAAATACCACACTAGCTACTATCTTACTCCCTACATGACTCATTCTGTGGTATTAAGGGAGGTAGGTAGTTGTGCTTGTGAGACGGTTACACAGTGTCCAATTTGGAGCCAGGCATCTCCTACAACCTGTTCTGGAGATTTGTTCTGTTGTTCTTTTAAAAGCGGCAAGACTTCCCCGTTTCCTGTGCCGGTGTAATTCTGTACGATTGTTGCTCATGGGTGCAGTGGAAGAGTCCCATAGTTCTTTAATGCTCAGTGAATACTTGTCTGGTTGTAACCGTATACTCGGCCAATGCTGTGTTCTCCGTGCCAATAGTTCCACCCTTTTCACACTCCTGATTTGCTCACCATAGAAATATGAAGCGGCAGTTATAGCACGTGTGTATGTAAAGCAGAGGCTGACCTCAGATCAGATGTCTTCTCTTTAATAGAAAGCTCAGGTGCTTGGTAGACACGGTATAAACTTGGGTCACTTCTTAAAGAGCATCCATGCATACATGGAAAACCATGTTTTATTCAGTGATGTGGAGTAGAGTAGTCCGTATTAGGTGATGCCATTAAATCTTGTGTGTGTGTGAAGAGGTGTAAGCATAAAAGAAAAGGTCACTTGAAGTAAAATGAATGCAAACACAATGCATTGAGACATAACTTAATATGGCACTCTGAAACACTCGCTCACTGCTACTCAAACGCATTTGCAGGCATGTGTCTGATGAGTGGGGGTAATTAGGGTGGGCAGGTCATGAAGTGACGCATCAAAGCTAAGCATTGTGTCCTCTCTGCTCAGACTGGGAGCCAGACTTCTTTTTTCCAAGAAACGTCAAGGATTAAATTCTGTTTCCACACACACATACACACGTACACACACGTGCACGCTTACACAGGGTAGGGCAGTGAATCTTTCGTAGTGGCGACATGTATGAGATCACCATGTGTCCTTGTTTGTTTCTTAGGAGCACCGACAGTGACGACACAACAAAGAGGAAGGTCAACCTGGTGTTTGAAAAAATCCAGACGCTGAAGTCACGGGCCACAGGAAGCCTGCATGGGGACAGCAAAGTAAGCCGTTGTGTACTGCAGTAATTGGGCTTTAGACCAAGGCAAGACTATGAGCTCCTTATCACAGGCTGTCCACTCACAGAGGCCTTTACCTCGCCATCTGTATTTACCCAGCCAGCACTGTGATCATGGCTAATGTTTAAACATGTGCATGTTGAATGAGAAAGCTCTAGAGTACAAATGTTGTGTGTAGTAACACTCTGCCAAAATCCAAACCTCTGCTTCTTTGCCAAGAAAAATAATGATGCTTTTATTGTTAATCAGCAAAATAAAACTTGCATAAAGTTAGATAAGTGTACATGTAAATGCATATTAATTATGCCAGATCCTCTTTGAATTCCACAATAAGCTAATATTATAGTATTCTGTGTACTTCTCCCTAGCCTGTTTATTATGTAATGTTGAATTTACTAGCTGGTCACGTATGAATTTTCCGCTTGTAGTCTCCAGATCTTTCGGCCCAGGCCAAAGCCCTGCAGGAGCAGAAAGCAGAACTGGAAAAAGAGGTCTCAAGTCTCAAAAAGAAACTGGAGGATGAAAACAAGGTGCTTTAACCATTAAGTACATTCAACTTTTTCAATGAATCTCTAGCGTTTTTTTCATGCATATTGAAAAGCCTGCTGCTATCACCTCTTGTGGGGGAATAACCGCTGTAAGCAATAATGCTGGTTTAAGAATAATACAAGGTAAAACCTTAATGTTAAAACAGGTGAAGTGACTAACCCTGAGTTATCCTGACTTAACCCTGGTTTAAAGTCATGGCTGATATGGAGACACGAGTGGTGCAGTGTGATGGATGCATCATTTATATCTAATATTAAATCTTTTTCAACAGAAACAAAAGGGGTTGAGTGAAATACAGCAAAAGGCTGGAGCTGGCATCAAGAAACTGCAAAAAGAGCTGGAACTGAATCAAGCTGACAGCTCGAAACTGCAGGACAAACTGTCCAAAGCAGAGGCTGACCTACGCACCATGCTGGAAGAGTAAGATTCACTTTGAATGGTTTTGCCAGGCACCAGAGTAAATGTTTGAATGCTTGCTGAAGTCGCTTGCCAATTCCAGTCTTGGCAATCCATGAAACTGGGTAGGTCTCGGTCAGATCTGATAGTGTTACACGTGTAACAGCACTGACTGCACTATTTCACACACCGCTGGCTGCAACTGAATTCTCTATGCCTCAGTGCAAGGTTCTTATATTTAAACATGCGTTTGGATAGAAAGCAAGAGGCAGTGCTAGTTGTGCTGGCCTCGTTTGCCCTTGGGTAGAAGCTGTTCCACAACTGGCGTTCACTTCATCAATTCCCAAAACATTATTTTTGTCTTCAAGGACGGCTAGCCTGCAAAGTCTCTAACTGCACTAAAGGTGTTTTTTGGCAGCCATTGCAGCATTCTTGCTTCTGAGGCATCACTGTGCACCTTCACTGGGTTGTTTTTCAGTTAGGTATGTCCAGGTGCTCATGACATTATCCAGGTGATTCTCACCACCCTTGGAGGTTAGGAGTGGAGAAATACAGCACTAGTTACAACTCGGTGAGATGACTTCTGGGACAGATGGATATATTTATTGCAAATGTGTCACTTATTGATGTTCCTGGAAGCTCTCAACATGCATAGAAGGCATCCAGGTCATTCTCATAGAACCACACTTACCTCGGTAAAGATACAACAGAAAGATTCCAAACTGATGTAGATGGTCAGCAAGCACAAGTCTAAGGCGAGGCAAGTTTATTTATAGAGCACTTTTCATACACAAGGGCAATTCAAAGTGCTGTACAAAGTCAAAAGAAACAGTAAAGGGCATTTAGATTCAATAAAAGAAAACAATACAAATACAATGCAAATGATACAAAAGACATACAAAAGTGCTGTTACAGAATAAAACGTGAGGAGTCAGGGCTCTTCTGATGTTCTCAACCAGCTGGTAACATTTACGATCGGCATAATACGTAATACTGTATTTCCTTTGAGGAACAAAAATCATATCGCCTACGGTATGGTATTAATGACACAGATATTGGATTGTGCTGACCAGTTGCAGGAAATACGAAGAGCGGTTATCCCGTTCACAGTCCTTTTCTGTCTGTGCCATAATGGCTTGTCTGTTTAGTCATTAAGTGAGTACTATTACTGTTATATAGAGCCTCTCACAGATGTCTTGCCTTCAGTTTCTCAGGCAGGTGGAAGAGGGTGCAGGTGTGTGTGTGATACAAATGCAGTCAATGCTTAATAGGCTGTAAATACTCCATCAGTAGCCAGTCAGAGATATTACAGAGTGCAGGTGTTCAGACTGTGTGTGTGTGTGTGTGTGTGTGTGTGTGTGTGTGTGTGTGCGTGCGTGCATGCACATGTGTTTTGCAGGCTTTTCCAGGTGAAGATGGAGAAAGAACAGTATCAGACTGAGATCAGGGACCTGCAGGACCAGCTCTCAGAGATGCATGACGAGCTGGACGGAGCCAAACGCTTGCAATCAGACAGTGCAGAGAAGGAGTCCTTGATGGAGGTTAACCGCGCATAAACAAGCCTGTCATCTTATTAATATACACTTAGGGCTGATTTGTTTAAGATATTTTGTTAGCCTAGGAAAAGGAATTTTAATAAATGCATGATATTTATTGCATACTTCATATTCAAATGTATTAAGGTTATGTACTTCTTAACGTATTTGTATCATCATTATTCCAGTGTAGTATATTATTAGTGTACATTTTCATCTTGGTTATCAGTTTTGTAGATTATTATTGATTTTTTTGGTTATTGGTAGCGATGTAACGCTTTCTGCACCTCCTCAGGACCTCATGCAGCTGAAGCTGGATCTACAGGAAGCCATGATGGTGAAAGAGGAGCAGGACGAGGTGCTGAGGAGGCGCGAGAGGGAGCTGACCGCTCTGAAGGGGGCGCTGAAGGAGGAGGTGTCCACTCACGACCAGGAGGTGGATAAACTAAAGGAGCAATATGAATTGAAGCTCCGTAAACTGCAGTCATCTTTGGAAGACTTTAAACAGGTATTGTACTACCATTCCCCCTTTCAGTTTCTGGTGTGTTTTTTTTTTTTTTTTTTTTTTTTTTTCTTTCTCTCTTTCAGTATCTGTAATTTGTGGTTTTGTCACATTCACGTTCCTGTGAAACCCTCTAAGTATCAGTAACATTTTCATTTCTTCAGTTCTTAAAGGAATGTGTGCAGATAACTTTATGGTTAAGATGTTATCATTATGGTTCGTCATTCAGGTTTAGTTGTGCGTGTTGTTTACTAGCTGATAATGGTCATCAACTTTGTTGTCATTTTTCATGAGAACTATCTTCATGTTTACATGAACAGGAGAGCCACTCTGAAAAGGGCACTTG
>JANCOA010000040.1:8156796-8167261 GCA_024363135.1 Leptodoras oyakawai
CCTACACCATACTAATACATTATTGTGGTCTAAAATGACAGGTGTTTCAGTTTCATTGTCTAACCCCTGTATATATGGCTTCCTCTTTGACTAATACAGTTTAAGGTTGGATTTCATGATGCAGCAGTGGACTGTGTTAAATGACAATTCCAATGATTTTCCAATGTGCTTCCAAGCCTGTGTGACCATATCCATCACAGTAGCATGATGGTTTCTCAAACCACCTGAGGGGTTGATGGTCACACACATTCAGCAGCGGTTTCTGCCTTTGGCCACACCGAGATTTCCCCTGACTCCCTGAATCATTTCATGATGTTATGAACTGTAGATGGTGAAAGACCTACATTTTTTGCAATCTTGCCCTGAGAAACATTGCATTTAAACTGACTGAAAATTCTCTCGTGAAGTTTGGCACAAAGTTGTCAACCACCAAACATGCTTGCTTGCAAAGACTAAACCTTTGGTGGATGCTCCTTTTATACTCAATCTTGATGACCCCACATGTTACCAGTTAAACTGTTAATTGTAGAACCTTCCACGGTTACTTGTATAACCTTTTCCAGTCCTATTTTGCCTATCCCAACTTTTTTTTAGTGTGTTGGATGCATCAATTTCTAACTTGTTTATATTTAATAAAGAATTAGGTTTGTACTATAAACAATGAAAAATCTTTTCTATGTCCTTTTATGTGTTAAAAACAGCTTCAAGTGATGTAACGGACAGATTTCAGTTTTTATTACATTTTTAGAAAGTGTCCAACTTTTCTGGAAATGGGGTTTATACATCTATTAGCACTGTGGAAATTCTGTACACTTTGATTTGAGTTTTGAATCTGTCATCTATGTCTTCCAGTTGTCTGGTACTGTGAGTTTACACGCTAATTCTGTGTGACAGTTTAAATAAACTGGGCTTCGAAGGGGCTGCCTATTTGTCAGCTGGTTTAGATACATTACAGATTTCCACAGTTTAATGTTGAAAAGGGTTTACGTTGGATGTTGTTTGAGGCAGCAGCCAAAACACTGTGACAGATATTCAGTTCGCATTGTGAGTGTCACTTCAGTCTGCCAACAATAGCTAATGAATGCATGTTTTACAGATTACCAAGTGACGGTGTCCCACAAGCCATTAAAGTCACTATGGCTAAGAGGTTACTTACATTTATTAAACATGACTGCTGCAGTTAGTGCTGGTGGTCATATAGTTTTTGTAAAAGTTTTTTTTTCTTCTTCCTTTCCCCACCATCATTTTTTCATTGACAATCATAGACTTAACCAATACACAGAACACTTGGTATGCTTGTAGCCCCACATGTCCTAAAGTGGTGTAGGCTTAAAGCACTTTTGGGGTAATAGCTTGAAACCTATTTTGCCAAAAAATGAGCAACTTTTCATAGCAACTTGGCCTCTAGGAGATACATTACCCTAGCTCACTGCAATTCATTTATGGAGTAACGCCACCTAGTGAATAATGTTCAAAGCAAAAATCTAGCACTTCATTATAAAGCCCAAGGGAACCATACGATTGTTGGTTTATGAATAATTTCCAGTAGCTTCAGGGAGTCTATCAGAATTGCTTGCCTTTTGATGTAGAGTGGACATGGCTTATCTTGGGTAATTTGCATAAACTTTAACTTCATCTGTCACAAGGCTGTTTTTTTGTCACCCACTCATGGCTATTATCAAAACAGCCGTAAGCAAGTATCTAAACTTTTCAAATGGTTGTTATGATCCCACACAAACAGGAGCTAAGTTCAATTTATGTTTTACTTTGGAAGCAAGACCAAACAATAACACAAATGCAACAAAACTAAAGTGCATGTGATGAGCGTGACTATATACATAAAATGGGTGGGAAACACGTGCATAAACAGTGAAACAGAAACACAGGAAACAAATGCTATAAGTAGGCAGGACGAAATGTGAAAACAGAGATATATTTACAGAGTCTTTGGCAAGAAACTTAGCTTTGAGCAATAGTTTTTTAGCAGATGCAAAGGACACAAACTTTGATCTGCGCTGGGGGAAGCCTAAACAGTCTCTTTTATTGTTCCTCAGTGCGGGCTTTGGCAAAATCGAACATGGCCGCCACCAGGTGCGCCTTCATTGAGAGTGCCTCCTGGGAGTTGTAGTCCTTATCTGTAGTCCACTCCCAGGAGGCCTTTGGCACCCTCTGGCCTCTCTGGTATGGGCAGAGGCTGCAGCTTACCTGCTGGTAGTGTCCGTGGCACTTTGGCTTGGGTGCAGACAGAGCATGTGGAGACGAATTTCTGCATATCCTGATTCATGTGGGGCCACCAGTACTTTGCCTGTAGCAGCTCACCTGTGCGCCGTGTTCCCAGATGCCCAGTGCCTGGAGAGGTGTGAGCCCAGGTGATAAGCCTGTCTGTATATATTGTGATTGTGTGTTGAGCCCCTTCTAGCCATTGCCTTCATTCTTCGAGGGCCAACTTGATGGCTAATAGCTCCCGGTCTCCCATGACATAATTGTAGGCCACTGGATGAAGCTTGGCTGTCTGACCCTGCCTCTGCGAGAGGATGGCACCGGCTCCCTGGCTAGAGGCTTCCACCTCGACTATGATAATATATAAGGTTGGCCGGGGTCAGGTTGAAGCAGGATGGGGGCTGAGAACAAGGCCTTCTTGAGGAGCTGGAAAGCTTGGTCGTCCTCAGGGTTCCACCTGAAGCTCTTAGGCCCCTTCTTCAATAGGTCAGTGAGGGGGCCCCTTGGAAGCTGAAGTTGCAAATGAACCTCTGGTAAAAGTTGCTGAAGCCCAGGAAAATCCCTCTGTGTGTTGGGGCATTTCCAGCTGGTGATGGCCTTCACCTTCTAGAGAATCATTGTGACCCCATCAGACCCAGTGTGGTAACCCAGAAACTTGACTTTGGGATGATGAAATTGACACTTCTCGCTTGATAGAGTTGATGCTGGAAGAGTTGGGACAGTATTTGGTGAACTAGGGGCTGAGGCCAGTCTGTACGGCATAACCAGGTATTCCTATTGGCCTAACGTGATGCTAAATGCATTCCATTCATCTCCCCTTCTGACTTGAATGTTATAAGCACTGTGCAAATCCAGCTTCATGAATACCCTGGCTCTGCTGAGTTGCTCCAGAGCCGATGGAACGAGGGGCAAGGGGTGAGGATGCCTCACTGTGACCTTATTTAGGCCTCTATAATCGATACAGGGATGGAGGCCACCCCCTTTCTTCTCCAAAAAGAAGAAGCTCACTGAGGCAGGTGACAAGGAGTGCCAAATATGGCCCTGGGTCAGGGCCTCCTGGAAATATTCCTCCATTGCATGGCTCTCGGGCAGTGAGGGGGCCTAGCTTTTGTTCCGTGGAGGTGTGCAGCTCGTCAGGAGGTCAATGGCGCAGCCAAATGGTCTGTGGGGGGGGGACCTTTGGCCTTATGCTTATCGAACACTGGGGGACTTTCCACCTGAGTGGTGAATAAGGGACATACAGTGGGTGTGACACAGTTCTTGTGGCATGATGGTGATCATTTGAACAACTCTCCTTCTCTCCAGGAGATGACAGGGTCACGAAGACACATCCAGTTCAGCCCAAGATGGCATGTTTAGGGGAGTCAATGAGTAGGAAAGAGATGGTTCAAGCAGGCCCACTCAGAATTTGACTGGGTAGGTCTGGAGACTAACCGTGCCGCTGCCGATGGGGGCAACATCCACTACTACTACTTCTTGCATGGGGATGCCGTGGATGTTTGCGGTGGCCCGTTCCATGAAGGAGGCTGTGGCTCCTGAGTCAATGAGAGCTAAAAATGAGAGAACATAGGCCTGAGATACAATCTGTACCAGAATCACAAATTCAAGTGGCTTAGAAGGAGTTTTGCTACTCACCATGCGTGTATTTTGAGAGACCACCCCTGGCGCTTGGAGTAGCTAAGGGCCTTAGTGAGCATGTCTGGCAATGTCTGGCAACTCCCTCCTAAGTAGTAGCACAAATGGAGGGTCACTTTCTTGGGTAGACACGCACAGAGGCCCCAGGGCCATGGGCTCAGGGTCCTCCTGCTGATCTGGCATGGAGACACTGGCTAGTCTGCTCCATAGCAGGTTATGGATGGGTGATGGCTGTAGAGATGAGGCCATCTAGGGACTTGGTGGAATCCTGGCAAGCCAGCTCCCGAAAAATCAGCATTGAGACCTCGCCAAAATGTGGAAAAAGATCAAAGAGTCTCTCTCCAGCACTCCGGCCATCAATGCTGTGGTCAAAGACCTAGCGAAACAATTCTATGAATTGAGAGTAAGACTGAACGCCCTCACCTGCACGGTGCCAGTGAGTGGTGGCCCACTGGAGGGCCAGTGACTATATACAGAAACACATGCATAAATAGTGAAACAGAAACAGGAAACAAACGCTATAACTAGGCAAAATGAAACGTGAAGACAGTGATATATTTATAGAGTCTTTGGCAAGAAACCTAGCTTTGAGCAATAGTGCTTGAGCAGATGCAAAGTCCGTGAACGCACACAACTGTTGATCCGTGCTGGGGGGAAGCTTAAACAGTCTCTTTATCCTTCCACAGCACAGGTTTTGGCAAAATCAAACAGGTGGCAGCGGCTGTGACATTGGTCAATTCATGCTAGCTGCCTAAGAAAAGCTACTGTATATACTGTTGGAACTGTATTCATTATTTTATTAATTAAATACATACTTCAGAGTCAAATCAGAATTTTTGTTGCTTGGTCCATTAGTTAAGTTCTGCTTATTCTAACTTGGCTGAATGTTAAGGGTGAGTTCCATTTGACCTGGGAATGTCTGAGGTCCCAGTCAGAGATTTTCACTGGAACGCCCTCTTACGTTGGATTTTCAATCATAAATTCAGGGGAAACTGACCAACCCCGACTTCAAAATCCAAGATAGATGCTTCATGCATCAATTGTGAAAGCTGTAGTAATAAACAGTTTATAAGCACTTCTCAATATTTTGTCTGATTAAATCAGGTGTACGCTAGTAGAAGGGTTCCTCAAGAATATTTGGGTTTGGTTTTCAAATTGCACCAAAGAAACTGGCTATGTTTTCTGGTGGGAGGAATAGTGAGACTCTCTCTTCTGTCAGTCACTCAGATGCTATCCAATCATGGGCATGTATGAGCTCAGAAGAGGGTAGGTAGTGCAAGTCTTCAGCTGCCCTGCTCAGCAGCGCATTGAAAAAAAAACAGAAAAAGATTTATTATTAATATAATATAATATAATATAATATAATATAATATAATACCGTGTAATATAAAAATACATGAAGTTCGCATAATGCATTTTAAAAACCCAAAGATGCTTACAGATTAGAATTAGAGGAAGCACTTGGATCTCATAATTGCCCTGTGATGGGGAGAGTTAGGAAGTGGGTGGAATTAAAAGGAAATAAAAAAGGAAAAATAATTCTTCTTTGTACTGCCTTTTCAAAATATTAAAACTCTCAATATAAGGTTCTATATAGACAAAACCTTTATAATGTCCACAAGAAGAACAATTTAAAGAACCTTCATGTTAGATGCATTTTTTTATGTTTATCATTACAATCCCTGGGATTTTACAGGGCTTTACTTAAGGACCCAACAGCTCAGAGGATGAAGAGTACAGAGCTTCGACGTTCTGCATTTAGAGGCAGAATAAACTATTATAAGCTGGCGGTGCTTAGCCTCCACTTTTCCCTGCATCTCTCCTTTCATACACGTTGCAGTTCTGTTCAATCTTGAGCGCCAACTTTTTCCCCACACCTTCCAATTATATAAAGATGATGACATGCAGAAAACGAGAAAATATAACTCATTAATCATTTGCCCTGGCTGAAAGGCACAGAACAAACAATGGCAAATGTTGCACATATGCTTGTGGTATTCTCCATGGCCACTTTAGGACAAGTTACTGCTGTATTTTACAAAGCTATTATGGAAAAGTGCAGCCTTATCTCCTTGTTATCTTAGACAGCTGGCTGGAATGAGGAGGAGTGCAGGGAATGATTGACAGACAAAAATGGGAAATTAAAAAGGGCTGTGTCTTTGATATGCACACATATGATTAATACACCTTGTCTATTTTTTGTTTATAGATTGGGCCTTTTGCCTAAACATGCATTATACAGGGCAGTGTGACTGTGATGAGAATCCTTTTCCTCCTGCAGTGTGATCGTCAGGGCAGTTGCAAATCAATACAACTGAAATGCAGGTTTTAAATCTGCATATCCTGTTTCTACCTTTTTTTTTTTTACTATAAATGAAATGCCAATTATTATATTATTATATTAAGGTTTCATGAAGTTATGTCCCAGCATTACAAACCATTGGGATTTCTTTGTAACTGGGACAATACATTTGTTCTGCATTCATATGTCAGACACCAGCAGCATTCAGACAGCCCGTAGAAGGATTTCTACATGATTATTTTTCCTCAGGAACAAAAACACACTCATGTTTAGACTCTTTTATTTTGCGAACATATTACATTTCAATGTCCAAATCATGCAGAACACACCCTCTAACTCCATGCACAATTTATCAGACTGTACACTCAAATGATTCTGTATGTGTATTCATTCTTTTTCAGGGGCTGATAAATTATTTGTGAGTTTATCAGTTTAGGGTGACTTGGTCACCTTGGGGGTCACTGTCTCCAATTACTGTTTGTTTGAATTCATCTGCAGTCATGAGTATGACTTTATTTTCCCATGAGAAGGACAGATCATCGCAGAAGCTCATACCAGCTTCTCTCCATACCACAGTTTTTCCGCTCTCTCCACTGAATAACCACAGCATTCTTCCTCTCTGGTAAAACATGACTTTTATACATTTGTTTTTATATAAATCCCTGCCATCTGTCTAACTGTAAGTACATCCCCTTGCTAACTTTCCCCCTACCTGCCTATAAAATTTTTGTGGAGTCTGTATGAGCAGCCATTATTTCAGAGTCTTCTTGCCTGCTGCTTGATGGAACATGTGTATGCATAATTTGCTACATTTTTTTTTTGTTTTTTTTTTTTTACAGGAATGACTCACTCTGGATATTGTTGATCCAGGTTACATGGGCAGAGCTCAATATTCCCATGTCCCAATACATTTAGGTTTCCTCTGTACTTGGAGACCCTTGGCCCTGCTGGCCTGGGTGGTTGCGGCTTGGCCGGGTGCAGTGTGTCCCTGGCCGGAACGCAGCGTTTGTCTTCTTTCTCCTTATCTCTCCATCCTGCTGTCTGGCGAGGCATTAATCACTGCAGGGCGGCAGCGTTTACGAGGCCTGCTCCTTTTTATTAATCTCTCCCAGCTGCCTGCAATGCAATGCTGTTCTCCTTCTCTCCACTTTGCTCTGCTTGCTCACACAAAACACCTTCAGGGGCAACAAGCATCTCCAACATGTGGGCCGGAAACAGGCCTTTTTAATTCACCAAACCACAAATAAACCCCATTAAGGAAAGGAAGGGATTCTGTTGTGTTTCCCCCCCTCTTAACAGATAGATTTACATAGAGGGTTTTTTTCTTTAAGGAATTGTTGTGCTTACTGGGCCCGTTTTGGGGGCTTTTATAGTGAAAGGGATCTCATGTCTTAGATGTCTTAGATGAGATTGGAACAGTAAAGACTATTAAGTAGCTCCTAATGAACTGTTGGATACCCTGTGGATTGAAATAACATGTTTTTGTGTGTGCTGAAGCATAACTAGGGAAGGAGCATCATGCTTTCGTGTGTTCATGTGGGTTAAATCCTCTGTGGCTGGCTTTCATTCTTGAGTCCTGGACTAATAAAACATAGACTCGCTTATGTTACTAAAAGGCAGAGATTCGTCTCTCATTGCCTCTTTTTCTGTGTCTTTCTTTACATATATACACTCGCACACACCTCATAGCTCTTTCCTTCCAGTTCTCTGCTTTCATCAGATGGCAAGCGTCCCACACTCACAGGCCTTTTTTTGTTTTATTGGGCTTTCTCTAACCCCCACTCTTCCTTTCCCTCACTTCCTTCCTTTCCCAGAAATGACACTGTCCGATTTTGAAACATCTCTTTCCCCGTTGGCACTGGCTTTGCCTTTCCTCCGCCATCTATCTGTTTCTCTTTTGCAAGGACCACACAGATGGATGGTATGCGTGAGGCTCGTCCTAGCTGGGTGGCCTGCATGCTGCGAGAAGTGGCGGGTGACAGCAGCTCTCTTCAGACAGCATGGGACGTAATGCATGTGGACAGTGTAAAACCGGCTCTCCTGGAGAGCAGAAAGGAGATGAGAGCAGAAAGGAAAGCTTTGGCATCGGTAAAGCGGAATGGCAGCCACGCTTTAGGACTCTGGCACTGTCCAGAGCGGCAGCCCTGAATCTATGCTAGCTCACCCCTAATGCACCTCACACACAACGGCCTAGCTGGGATAAGCAAACAGGCTGATGTGCTTTTATCTGCCACTTTAAACGAAAGAGAGATTGAAGTGTGAGATCAGTGGCTTCCTCATTATCTTATCTCAGGGGCGAGGGGAGGCCTTTCTCATTAAAATGAAGCAGTTGTCATCACCATGAAAGCCTGTTCAGCCTGTTCAGCTCTCCCCTCCCTACACTTGCTTCCTCCGTGGTTAGAGTGAATCTAACCATCTGCGGGATATAGCCGTGTGAAAGAAAGCACCATGGACAGAGTGGTTTGGCATGTGATCTTATTTGGACTTGATTCCCTTGATTGCCCATCCATCAAAAATAAATTATTTTGCACCATATTTTTTCTGTAAGACATTGTCTAGAAATATTTCCATGTCAAACTGCTTTGTCCTGATCTTCATTGAAGTGTCAGGAATCATGAATCACATGGTGCTGATCCTTCTTTGTAAAACATTCTCACACTAATTTTTTTAGTATCACATCCTGGGAAACAAAACGAATATAAATAAATCTTATAGAATTGGACCTGACTAAATGCCGTCATCCTCCGGGGGATCGTACTTTGAATTTTTTATTTTCCGAGCAGTAAACAGTTGTATGATTTATACCAAAGCAGTGTTTAGAAAGCAAACAACTCCATGTCGGCAAATTTCTTTGAGAGATATGGGTGATCTGGGAGAGATATGGGTTACAGTTTGGAACATGTTTTATTTGGATTCATTGGAAGTCTGGTTTTGTTGGCCAAGTCACACTGAAACCAACTTTTCTCATGTGTTAGGTGTCACTTCTGAAGTTCAAGGAGGACAGAAATCAACAGCAAGTGTGTTTTCTCACTCGAACACTAACCCCCTCCTCAACTCCTCGCTTATCACCTCGTAGCATTTAGCACATAGTTCACAAAACAAATGGCCTACAGTGGCCACTTTGGGTGAGAGGGTGGGTGTGTGCTTATGCTGTATGTGTATGGTAGTAACGCCGCTGCACTGCTGAGTATTAAGCCTAGACCAGATGAGAGATCAGAGGTGTCATCCCATCAATGGCTGGAGGAAGAGAGCATTCTAGCACTCACCGTGACGTACCTCAACCCCTCAGCATTTGTTTTTCTTCTCTATCTCTCACTAGCACTCAGCCCCCTTCTTCAAATGAACGTTGCCTATCGTAAACCTTTGCCCTCATCCATTTTCATCACTTGTCAGTGATGAGGAATCAAGGGTTATGTTAGTTTGGGGATGAAAGAATGAAAAACACTGTCAAATCCAATTTCCTCCTTTTTTAAAACTCATTCGCAGCTGTATGTTCAGGAAAAAGAAGTTAAAGACAACGCAGCTGTGAATTTGTGAAGTCCTGAAAACATAAACTGTTTAGAAATAATAAAAAAAGAAACACTTTGGCCAGGCTCAGAACATCTGTATGAAACCAGCCTGATCTGTGTCCAGAGGATAATCTATTGTAAGACCAGGGGATTGTGTTTCTTGTTTTTGTATTTGTATTTGTATTCATGATGTGTTTTGCATAATTGGAGTATAATGAAAAATAAACTAAGGATATATACACTGAATTAGCAGAAAAACCGGTATACCAGTTCGGAAGGAACGATACACATTCCTCACGCTGATGTTTGTTGAGGCCCCAGCATTGAATTCCGTTGTTACTTGAGGCAGTGTTACACGCATATCGTGTGAAACGTTCACCCAGAGTAATTCAACGTTCAACCAGAGTCATTTTTTAAACCACATTTCTGGTGTGGTTTTGCTGGAGTTCTTGTAGTCACGGTACATCCTTGAAATGCTCGTAAGTTTGCTTCTACCCAATCTCACAAGCTCCAACTATTAAATTTCTAAATCAGAATTTGCCATTCTCACAGCAGAAACAAGTCTAGAACCTTCCATAGATACACACACTGGTGGACATGACCAATGACGTGCAAAGGTGGCTCTGTATTTTGCATAGGCTTCATACTTCAGTGTGCATCTTTGTGAATTGAATGGAATTTGGTTTAGTCTGATAAACACAGAACATTAGTTAGATATACCATCTACAGTACAGGCCAAAAGTTTGGACACACCTTCTCATTCAATGCGTTTTCTTTATTTTCATGACTATTTACATTG
>JANCOA010000040.1:8177947-8190244 GCA_024363135.1 Leptodoras oyakawai
TGTAAATAGTCATGAAAATAAAGAAAATGCATTGAATGAGAAGGTGTGTCCAAACTTTTGGCCTGTACTGTATGTATAAAAAGCTTCTCTTTGAGTTTTGTGGATTGTGAATCTGGTGCCTAAGCCTGTATTTCTGCTTAAGCCTGTAGCTTGGGATGCTTGTAATTCCTGCCCCAAATCATCAGTTTAAAACCAAATACTTTTTATGTGTCAAGAACTTACAGTTCACGTCCATTGCCTGACATCTTAAACCCTCCAAAAGGACACTGGCAGCTTAATGCGTTAAAGCAGTTTATCCTGAAAAGATACACAGAGCAAAAGCGACAATTCAGAGATCATCATCATCCGGCAGACATACACATGCTCATAACTTCAGCGCAATTTATTCAGAAAATCATTCAGATGGCGTACTCATCTCTCATCATTCCTTATTAGGAAAGGTTTTATGACATATTTAATAATAAATTAAAATTTATATTTGGAATCTTATAAATTAGTGCACTATTTGATCATTTGAAAGAGGATGAAGCTGGTGAAGGGGCCTCCGTATTTCTGTTTATACATGTCAAATGAATAACACGTACCAAACAGTGCCCGCCTGCACAGCTGTAGAGATGGCCATGGCTTTGTTGATGTCGTTGGTGAAGACAGCAGCAGTCAGGCCATACTCGGTGTTGTTGGCTCTCTCGATGGCTTCCTCAATCGTCTTAAACTTCATTATCTGCTGAACCGGCCCAAAGATCTGTCACAGAGTTGGGAGAGTCCCGTTAGCAAACAGGCTTCTGACACACAGCTGGAATTCCTGATTATGAGGATGGATGGTGTGTGTTCAGTAATGAAGAACAGTCAGGCAGAAAGATGGAAAACACATTTCGTTCACTTTCTGAAACGCAGCTCGGTATAGACGCATGACATGATCGTTTTTATTATCGTTTTTATTTTTATCAACAACCTCCACTGCTGTGTAATATCCAGGCTAGAGCGTGAGTGGCAGTAAAATGGCTGTGGTGCTGGTTTACCTCCTCTTTGGCAATGCGCATGTGGTCCTGCACATTGGAGAAGACAGTAGGCTGGATATAGTAGCCTTTGGAGTAGGGGGCTTTCCCTCCACACTCCAGTTTAGCTCCCTCACTGATGCCGCTCTCAATGAACTCCAGCACGCGCCTTTGCTGCTCAACACTGATCTGAGAGAGGAAGGAAACAAGAAGGAAACACATTGAGTGCCTGGGCATGCAGAAACAAGATCGACAACTAAACATGGCAACGGAGTTTGTCTAAAAAGAAGCAAAAAGAGCCTGAAGAGAAATATGATGAGGAAACCCAACAAAAAGGAGGCTTTGGATGTGGATGGTTCAGAGACATGTAGGAAGACCCAGAATACAGGCTATATGACATTTACATTTATGGCATTTGACAGACACCCTTATCCAGAGTGACTTACATTTATCTCATTTATACAACTGAGCAGTTGAGGGTTAAGGGCCTTGCTCAGGGGCCCAACAGTGGCAGCTTGGCTGTGGTGGGGCTTGAACCCCCAACCTTTTATTCAGTAACCCAACACCTTAACCACTGAGCCATCAATATGATAAATCATAAAAGTGGCCATGAAACAGGTTTTCACCTTTATTCTCACAGAAATGCTAGGATATTTGAATATGCAGGAATATGCAATAAGAAAACGCATCCTAATAGCAACAAGGATCACTAACAGAGAGAGAGAATCACCGAAGTGAAATTTCATCTTTTTCCATGGTCATATTTTCAGGTTTTTTGTTGCAGCCACGTCTACATATTCCTAATGTTTTGTCACTGTGCTTGTATGTTAGCGAGCTGGCACAACAGACACAGTCTGAGGACAAAATGTTTCTGGTACCATGTCTTCCACGAGCTATTCCGTTCTCTCCAGATCATTTTCCTAATGGAAGAAGTAAATAAAGTCCTTGGAATAAATGGAAAGAATGACCCAAACCTGGAACTATAAAATTATAATCAACAAGCCAAGAGGTTCAGGGGCACTGAAAACTACATGCACATACCCAGTTTCTCTGCAGTAATAAGTTTGTTTGAGCAGCACAGTTTTGGTGATAAAATGTCCGTGGATCAAATATAACGTCTAAAACCTGTGCTTTACCTGAGGGCCCTGTTCAGTGGTGGGGTCAAACGGACTCCCCACTATTCTCCTCTTCGCTCTCTCAACACTCCGGCGCACAAACTCGTCATAGATGGGCTCTTCTACGTAGATACGGGAACCCGCCGTACAGCACTGACCGCTGTTAAAAAACACGCCCTGGTGAGCCTGCTCCACTGCCAGATCCACTGAGGAATGTGAGGAGAAGAGAAACAGATGAAACTCAGCAATTCCAATCAAGTGGTCAAGAGGATACACTTTACAGGCTCGGGGTTTCCTGCATCAAAGTGCTTACACATTAGAAAATGTAGCATGTAGGAACAATGCAGTTTAATGAACAAGTTCCCAGTTATGACCAGTTATGAATACTCATCTTGCCCATCATATTCATTCATAGTGACATTAAAAGAATGTTATATTGTAATAGACTCTCCTTCACACTGAGTAAGTCTACATGCTTCAAATGTAATACAAATAATCTGATAAATTCCTGATATAGATCTATTGTATATAATTTAGAGGTTTGTAGTATTTACTATCTGGTTATGTTTCCAAATATTTGTCTTGGTATCAGATGTCATTTCTTTCATTTACATTTAAATTATCAGCCAAATTCACATTATTACAGTGCACGTAAACTTATGTAAAGGGTGTGTGTTCTGAGAGGAGAAGTGGTGCTGGTATGTAAAGGGTTAATGGAACAGTAGGATTTATGGTCATGTTGGGATGCATCCAGCCAATGCAAAGCCCATTCGGCTGATTTACGGGCCGAAGGTGGCCCCACTCATGCCTGCTGAAAGCATTTAAAAGCCCCTTCCAACACCCTGACATGGAGAGCCACTTAGAGCAACTGGACTGTCTTTGCAACTAATAATGTAGAAACTGACACAGGTTTGGGCTCCTTAACCATCAGATTCTTAAAAGTGTACGCTTATTACAGTCGACCGATCCAGGAAGAACCCTGAACTAAACTAGTGTGATGAATTGTGTGAGCGTATTAACCACTGAGCTTCAATTTAATGTAAAGTATGTCAGGAAGCCTGCTGTGTTGGAAGATGAGCTTGCTTTATCCTAAGCGTGTCCTACACCTGTGCGATATTATGGCCAATTATGGCGAGAAATGTGAGTGGAAAACAAAGAGCGAAATGGCGAAGGATTCGTCAGCTTGTTTTAATGCAATGTCAGACACGCTGTGATCGCAGACACGGCCACGTTGCCTTAAATTAACCCTGAAGACCCTGGTCTTTGATGTCGGTGACAAACAAGGACACTGCAGTGGCACCTGTGCACATACTGTCTTAGCGGGACAACAGGAGGGCGCTCATAAAACAGCCTCTGAATACTTACAATCAGCGTCTGCAAAAATGATGTTGGGATTCTTGCCCCCCAGCTCCAGAGTGACTCTCTTCAGATTGCTCTTTCCAGCTGCTTCTTGGATCAGCTTGCCAACCTGTGGGGGGAGCAGAGGATGCATAGCTTCTTTTACTTACTGAGACCTCCTTTGCCGAGCCTTACTAAATCTCCCCATCAGTGGGCAGTTGTCATTAATAAATCCAGCAGCCCAAACAACCCTTCCAGTCCTTGACAGACAAACACACACACACAAACCCCCCCCTTTGCTATCCTCCAGGCCAACTGAAACAGGAGAGCGACCTCAGCTCACAGACGAAATATCTATCAGCGGCCCTGGAGGCTGTGGAGAAGAGGAAGGGAACGCTGTGCTTATAACACGGAGCTGTATCTGTTGTTTAATCGAGAACAGGAAGCACCAACCGCAGGTTTACGTAGGATGATCTGTTTGGTATTGGAAAAGTGTTACAAAGGTGGAATAAAGCGAAAGAAAACGCATGTGTGGTCTTTGGCTTGGCGAATGCTGTATGCTGACTGAAAGCATGCGGCATGTTTAGCATGCGCCATCACGTATTATTATACAACCAGTGCTCACTTTCTCCACCGGGATCGTTTTAAAGGACAGGTTCAGCACAAACTCTAAATTTGCACATGTTTAAAATGGCCAAATTTGAACAGGCATGCTTCAAATGACATCATACAGCTTTTAAATAAAATAGCATTCCCTATTTAAATGAGGTATGTTTAAAAGAAAGGGTGTAATGCAATGACACTACATGTATCCGTATTTGTTTAGTACTCCAGTGTTTTCTATCTGTATTTTCAGATTTGGGTTTATTCCAGAAGTGGGCATGATATAGACCAAGATTGTATTATGCTGACCCTACCACTGTCTCCTGGAAATACTGAAGTCTTTAATATAAAAATAAGTCATTTCCCATTGACAAATTATAAAAACAAATAGGAATTTTCCGAACATAACTTCATCCAACTCTTGAACTAGATGCCCTGTGGAACTTTCTGGCAAGCTTTGAATCTTCTATCTAATGTTACTGAATAAGCAAGCTAGCTATGATTTAAAACAACAGCGTCTTTCCCAAATCGTGGAACTGTTGTTTATCCTTTCCACCAATAACCACCTAATAATATTTTGTCAGATTTACTTTAGGTTTTATATTTGTTACATTCCAGAAAGCTTTCTCAGAAAGGTCCAGATTGCTTGCTTCTTTCCAGCTGCTGTGTCGAATTGCTTGTTAAGGAATGTGCAACGAATGTAAAAGATAATCATTTTAAAATGAATTAGATAGTTGTTTGGTTACAACAGCATAAATAGGTTGTGTACAGCATGTGGTCTTTATGGGTTATATAGAGAAATGACACCAGTGCACACCACCACCACCCCCCCCCCCCCCCTACCTCCCCATGCAAAGACTAAGAGTAAAAGAAGAAGAAAATGAGTCTTTTGTCCGATATCCAACTTTTTTTTTTGGGCTAGTTTCAAGCCTTTTGTATAGTTTTTTGAGATGGTGATAGTTTGGGTTGGAAATTGTGCTGAAACCTGGCAACCCTGCCCACAAGCTACACACTCAGCCCTTTTCAAACTCTGTAGGAAAGTAAAAACCTCATGCTAGTCTCAACATGAAGCAGGCAAGAAAAACAAACAGAGTACCTCCTATTTGTGTCTGGATTTATATTCACTTTGTAACTCATTATTCGTTCAATCCAAGTAATCATGTTCATATCCATATTCAGTTGTATCCCTGACTCAGAGCAAAGAAAGGAAGATGCTAAAGATGTGCTATCAAATACCAGATATGTCACAATTCATCAACTACATTTGGGGTCAATGGAAAATGGTGAGAATAAGATTTGCTTTAATATCAGGCTATGGCCTCAGTGGTTCATATCAATATTTGGAAATGATACAGTAATGATAGATTTCAGACTGGACTGCATATTTTAGATGAGGTGAAGAGTCAACTCTTATCTTACACTCTTCATCCTTGATCTTTCCTGATGCAGTATGAGAGCTGGACAACATTGGTCCACAATCTCTGCTCCTATCCCAACTGTAAACAAACAAATGTTTCCACCCGCCCATATAACACTCACCGAGTCTGAATAATCCCGCTTTCTGTTTTCTATCAGATAGCACAGAGAGGGACAAGACATAGGAGGATGCTAGAGGTGTTTATACGAGCCTCCAGTAACGAACATGGCACTGCTCCAGAATACACACTCTGGACTGTGGAGCTTACAGGCTGGCTGTGATGCTGAGTGTGTGAACGACTGAGCATTCTGCGTGTGAAGGATCATACTTGTAGGCATACAGACATTCAGTCTGACAAAAACTATTATGGAGCTCCCAGTTGGCATAGAACCGTGCCCATGCACACACAGATTAGGTGAGTCAGAGTCTGCACATTTTCTCAGCAAAAGCTCACTCTTTCTCTAATCAGCTACAGGTTAGAGTAGAAACTTCATACACATCGGAGCAGCAGGATGAGAGAGATGGAGATAGAGAGAGAGAGAGAAAGAGAGAGGAAGGCAAGGGAAAGGAAAGAGGAACCTTCAGAGAAAGAGCTGGGTGGCCTTTGCCAGCAGCAGGAAGGTGGAGGGCTGAGTGGGTGGCTTCGTGCGTACTGAGAGTTTCCCAATGAGGGTGTGGATTACAGTTTGGGATGCCGGTTCAGTGATAGCATATTTATACAGTGAGTACTGGACTCTGTGCACTTACATCATTCACTCTATGTCTGCCGGAAGGATTTTTTTCATTTGAGAAATCCAATTGGGTCACTGGGTTTACAAGCTGATAACTGGGAAATATTCTTGTTGGAATTTCCCACAGACATAAAAAAAAAAAACTATTTCGACATTTCATCCACATGGCCCACAGTAAGGCAAATTTTTGGGATTTTTTTTGGAATTGCTTTGGTTACAGTGTCTCTGTTTGCGCTGCTTATCAGTGAAAGCAATATCAGACGTCTAAATATAGAGTCTGTTAGAACTCCTTTGTCTCTTGCCTCCCAGTTTTAAAGCACACAGGACTGTGAAATTTGTTAGATAATAAGAATAAACACGTTTTTAAGCCAGGGTGACAGTCTTTCTCTAAACACCACCAAATCTGCCACAATTTATGATAAATACATGTGAAAAACATTCAGGACTACATCAAAACATGTAATAAAATATTATTATTCATGACAGTCCGTAACACACGTCTGGAGCTAGAAATTATGAGCGTTTACAATGAGATGTCTCTGTGTTGTCATTTGGCAGCATGGCGAGGTCAAACAGTCCAAGAGGACATTTCTTTCCTGGCGTTCCATCCCTAAAATGGTGAACCTTTCATCATATTGTCATTGACTGAACTGAGCTACCTCTATCAACTGGCACTTACTTTACATATATTGTATCTGTTCAATGGGTTTAACTAGAAATGTTGTCGTGTTTTATCTCCCTATAAGTTTGGGGCTAAAAGGTGTGTGTGTGGCTGTGTGACCTTTTGCTATTGTACATAAACTTTACAAGACTACTGCACAGTAGAAAACCCACACTTCCCTTGAAGTTTCCATTTAAAATGAAGCATCATCATGCAACACCAGCAACGCCCCGGCCTCATGATCCAACACTCACTCATTCACTCGATCTCACTGCCCAATCGTACTAGCTGTCTGTCAGCATAATTTCACAACACAACATTCTTTCCAATGGAATTTACTGATATCAGCATTTCAATGATTTCACACTTTGTGCTCTTTGAGAAATTTGGAAAGAACAGATTGAAGCATACATTTTTCCTTGTGAAGTTTACACATCAGTCCATTACATTCTGGAGGTTGGATCTTTGACTTTTTACTGTTATTACGTTAGCTAGCATACCACCAACCACCTTGCTGTCAACAAAATAGCAATTTCAAACTTTGGGTACCTGTATGGGAAAACCTACCTCTGTTGACCCAGTGAAAGCCACTTTGTCTATGCCCATATGTGAGGCAATGCCGGCTCCTGCTGTTGGCCCGAAGCCTGGCAAAATATTGACCACCCCTGGTGGAAAACCGGCCTGTAAAAACAGAAAGAGAGGAAACAATCTTTAGAGGGAGAAAGTAAGAGAAAGAGAGCAGGACGAGCCAAGATCACCACAGGCCTTTGGGGGTGGAGGGATCCACACCCATCTTCCAGTCCAGGGAAACGAGTGCATGGACAAAACATCAAAAAGAAAGAGACAGGACAAGTTTCACTGTTCCACAGGAAGACAGAGGACGAGGAATATTAACAACTCCGTTGAGGTGGAGGAGGTGGAGGAAGGAATCGTGCTCTTATGGGATGACATATCCAGACCAGCAGAACACTTAAGCCTGATTTCAGAGGTCATATATTTATCCCAGTTGATGCGCTTGTATTCATTGTTCCATGATATGAAGAACAATTTACTGATGCACAGAGCAGCTTTCTAACACTAATTATTATATCAGTCTATCTCTGTTTTGTTTGACTGTTAGTTTGCTTTACTTTATAATTTATCATCGATGTTATTTGTAGTATCTGTTTTCTATTTCTTTCCCCCCCTTTCCGTAAAGTGGCCTGTGCTACCGGCTATAAAAAACAAGTAATCATTCTCTTTAACTGGAACATTTAGATAATATCACAGATTTGAGGATTTAGGTTTAGTTTACGCTAGTTTCACTACTGTATTCTGGGCCAAAATAGAAAACGTATTTAATGTGACTATATTGTTTCTGGGGAGTCCGCCTGTTTAACCGCTGTGCTATAATTATCCTGTAATTTTGCTCATGAGTCAGCCCTTCACTGCTATGTCATAATGTCACTGTGTTGTTCCTCTTTGATCAGAACGCTATGTGTTCCTGTGCTATGTGCCTTGCCGTGTTACTGTGGACATTGTTATTGTGTAGTGTCAGTAGTGATGGACCTCTTTGATCAGTGGGTTATTGCAGGTTCGCACTGGAGAACATTTGCCGTACCTCTTTGATCAGCGCGGCCATGTAGAGGCAGGTGAGGGGGGTCTGCTCGGCCGGCTTCAGGACCACTGTGTTCCCGCAGCAAAGCGCTGGCCCCAGCTTCCATGCCGTCATCATCAAGGGGAAGTTCCACTACGTAAACAGATCACACAGAAACTCAGTCCAGTATTATCTTTGTTTGAGGGAACATCTCTCTTTCACATGACTCACTCAGTTGCACTGAAAGCTGCTGACTCACTCGGATGTCTTTGGCTGTTCACGTATTGAAAAAGGAGAGTTACTCCCTGCTTGGGAAAGCATTAAATGTCATATTTTTCCTCTTTAACATACTACAGGATGTATGTCAAAAGATCCAACCCCCTCCCCTTCAACCCATTATCTCTTCTTCTATCCTCTATCCTTGTTGAATGATTTTTCCACTGTATCTTAAAAAACAAGAAGTGGATTAACTGGAAGAGTAAAAGCCACCGTGACGTTATTGCATCGTCCAATAATGCGACTGGTTACTTCTACACAGAAGTACTTGGATTAACATTACACCTTGTTTGGTGATTATTTGATGATCTGTGTATTGAGTGCAAAAATAAAATGATGGAAAAAAAAAACTTACTGAGGTTCAATAAACAACACAGAAAGCTGGTTGTGCTTGAATGACACAAGAGAGTTTAGCCTCTTTGGGGAAAAAAATAAACCAATACTCACTGGGATGATTTGTCCACACACTCCGACTGGTTCGTGTCTGGTGAATGATAAATACCCTCCATCTGTAAGAGCACAACGCACAAGCACTCTTAAACATGGGATGTTTGGCACAGAACCAAAACTAATACCGGGACATTATCCGTCCATTAATGAGGATAAAATAAACATGCTTTTATAATGGGATGAGCAAACGGATAAAGATGAAGAAGAACAAATGATATCGGTTAAGAGCTGTACTCTGTGTGAGCTGAGAGAAGAGGAATGTGCACAGTGGTCAGGAACCAGGCTCAACTCTCAATTATAAGAGTTACAGAAAACAGGAATAAATCATCACACTGTATATATAAGACTCCAGGCTCGATCGGTAAGGCCGTGTGAACACGTCTGAGCTCTGCAGCCTTCACTGGAGGAATCTGCTAGCATGAGGCATCTGGAGTAGAGACGAGCCAATGATTCATCTCCCCTGGTGGCCAGATAAGAGTGCGCCAAAGACACACATGCTGTTTGTTTGTCCTGTAATTCTATTACGGATTAGATTGGAGATGAAATAAAGTGAAACGTGGTGAGTTCCCGCTATGCAAGTTTGGTTTAACAACACAACAAAGGCACAGCGGTGTGCCCGTGTCCTCTCCGCTTCGGCTTTCGTTTGCAGAAAATCGGACTGTAACGAGGTTCGCTGCCATTATATGTTGGCTGATCAGAAAGTGGTGGTGATGATTTAGAGACAGTTTGAGCATAAAAGTGAGACATTAAACCTGTTGGAGTTGCCTTGTGCTTGTCTGACTCAGAGGCAGTTTACATTAGAAGGTTTTAGATTAAGACAATTTGAGAGAGAGAGAGAGAGAGAGAGAGAGAGAGAGAGAGAGAGAGAGAGAGAGAGAGAGAGAGAGACTATTTTAAAATAGGAATGTTTGAGAACGGAGTGAGTCGGAGTGGAAAGTTTGAGGACAGAGTGAGACAGAATGACAGACATGGAAAGTGAGAACGTTTTTGTGCCACAAATTAGGGCTGTTTCAGTAACAGATTGAGTCATACCGAGTTGAGGAGTAAGACAGTTTAAGTGGCAGATTGAGTCTGTAGGAGTGTAAGAGAGACATGATTATAGAAACAGAGAGTGAAAGAAACAAATTGAGTGACAGTGAGACAGGATATGTGAGAAAGTGAGACTGATTGAGGCAATATTGGTGAGAGAATGTGACTGTTAGAGATGAAGCACACAGCAACAGGTTTTACACGTCTGTTATGTTTACATTTATGGCATTTGGCAGACACCCTTATCCAGAGTGACTTACATTTATCTTATTTATACAACGGAGCAGTTGAGGGTTAAGGGCCTTGCTTAAGGGCCCAACAGTGGCGGCTTGAACCCCCAACCTTTTAGTCAACAACCCAACACCTTAACCACTGAGCCACCACTGCCCACTGCTGCCGTCTACAAGCCCTTCCATTCTGCAGGGAATGATGGGACAGTTTATACCAAAGTCTTTCTCAGTGTCAAGGAAGGATCCGGCTGCATTTCTAGGATCGAATCAGCATGTCTAGGATCCTTTGAATTTGACCATGACCAATGTCCTTTGTTCAGACAAATTTCAAGGATGCCAAAAGTGCATCCTCTTAAAGCACCTATACACACAGCTCACAATCCTCTGTGCACGTACTTTAAACAGTAGCACAGAACTGAACACTCCGTTTTTTTTCAATGACACACACCTGCACACTCGCTAGACTGTTCTATTAAATTCCCGACATGGAAAGAAGGTCCCATCCTACACTGGGAAACAGCACTGATTGCTATTTTCACACTAGACAGTTAAGGATAGTGCATAAATATCTAATCGACACATGAAAAGCTTTAGTGTCACAGTGTGCGTGCGTGCTTGTTCTGAAGGACCCGGTAAGACAGCTCCACTAATAGTTGCACTCTGATATCAGAGTTGTTAATCCACTGTTGTCCAGTAGTCTCCATGCCCCCTGCTGTGTCTCTTTCAAACAGCTAAATTAGCCAGAACAGCCCTGCCATAACCCCCCATGCCCTCCCAGCCCCGGAGCTGTCACCGTGATCCAGTGGTGGCGCTGCTCAGTAGGAGGGCAGCCATTAGTGTGCAGATTTATAACTGCCAAGGGAGCCTGAGTGTTTACCCTCTGAACACCTCCATAACCCCACAGTCCTAAGAGAAAACACGCTGCACCAGCCGTTTTGGTTCCTGTGACACTTCCAGTTCAACACGGCACACTCGGCTGCACCGGAGAACACAAAACTAGCACAGAATTATGCTATAGCTTGACGTTTAGCTGACTAGCCAGAGTGGGGTTGTTGTACTGATCTTACTACTAGGTCATGGGGGGTGCTGGAGCCTATCCCAGCACTTACTGGGCAAAAGGTAAGGAAACATCCTGGATAGGTTGCCAGTCTGGCGCAGGGCAGACACAAAACTAACACATTCACACCTAGCTGACTAGTCAGAGTGGGGTTGTTTGAATGACGGTTAAAGTTGAGTTAGACTGAGAGATAAATCATGACCGTTGATCCCAGTACTGATCCCACTACTGGGTCACGGGGGGTGCTGGAGCCTATCCCAGCACTCACTGGGCAAAAGGTAAGGAAACATCCTGGATAGGTTGCCAGTTTGGCGCAGGGCAGACACAAAACTCACAAAACACATTCACACCTAGGGGCACTTTCATTACCTGACTTACATGTCTTTGGATGGTGGGAGGAAACCCACACAGATACGGGGAGACCACATGAACACCATGCTGAGTATAATTAGAGATAAGAAAACTCTGCAGTACAATAGTGAGAAGGTTTGAATGGTAAACTGAGACCGTTTGAGTCAGACACTTTAATTCTGAAGTGTTTGAACGACAGAGTGGCAGAATTTGAGTGAGACTTTGATACAAGGAGAACGTCTGAGTGAAGGTGTAAGACTTTCAGTGAGAGAATGTGATTGAGAGAGTGAGACAGACTGAGATAAGTAAAGAGAATGAGGGAATTTGAATGACAGTATGATAAATGCAGAAAGCCAGTCAGTCATTTTCTGTACCGCTTATTCCCAGTTACGGGGTCACGGGGGAGCCGGTGCCCAGCCGGCAACCCTGAGCGCAAGGGCAGGAACCAACCCTAGACAGGGCGCTAAT
>JANCOA010000040.1:8280100-8291417 GCA_024363135.1 Leptodoras oyakawai
GAAGTTTACACTTATGTTCATTGATTCATTCATCATTCAAACTTAAATTAATATTTCTCATGTTAAATATTGAAATGTGATTAATTAATTAATCGCATTATTTTTTTTAATCGAGTCCCACCACTAATAAATTATGTTAGAGGCTCCATGAGGTGCACTGGATAGTGGAAGGGAATCTGTACACACCTGGAATGTGGAGCCATCATGGCAGGTCGACTTTCTCCCATGCGTCTGTTATCAGGGAAACCTCCACTCTGAGAGCTGCTGCTATGCCACTCCTTTCTGGGTCCCTGATCCCGGCCATGCCTCTCCACAACCACCTGCCTTCCACTGCTGAAATGCTGTTCAAACATACAAACAGTAAACAAACATCAATAATGAGTTAGGAATCTGTGGACACTATGAAATACAGCAGTGGTTTTATATTCAAATAAAGAAAGAAAATTTGCAATCAACGCAGAGTTGAAATCTGTAATGCTCACCTGCTCGCCCATGACTGCAGGTCTGCTTCCATCTCGGCTACTGAACGTGCCTCTGCCACGACTGGCTGAGGAGGTGCCTCTCATGTTAGGGCCCGGGCCGTCTCGGCCCGAGTGCTCTGGACGCATCCGCACTGCTCCCCTGGTAAAACGCACATCACACCATTAAAACCAAAACACTCAGGTGACTTATCTCCTCACATGTAGCTTCAACCAACACAGCACCAGTTTTCCCAGATTTGGGAAGCCTGGACACATAGCTACCAAATAATTCACTCTTATCCAACCCTGCTAGACTAAGCCTTTACTTTTCCAACACAAGTGCACTAATCATTCAATCCTACTGATCCGTGTTTTTACCTGACATCAGATGGTTTGGTGCTTATGCCACCATCGTTTTTCCATCCTGCGTGGCCGGTGTCTCGGGCCGAGCGAGAGTGGCTCATGGCGGAAGGAGGAGCTCTTCCTCCTGCTGGTCGTTCAGGCATCGACACTGGGCGACGTTCATCTCTGTCACGTATATCCCGCCGGTCTGTGTCACGAAGATCAGAGCGGCCTGAAGGGGGAGGAGCCTCAGCCCGGCGCACGTTATCAAAGCTTTTTGGGTAGCGTTCGAACCCGGAACCTTCGCGCCGTGGGTCGGGACGATTCTTCTTAGCCTCTGGTTCACCATCAAAACGATTCCGCCTGAAAACAACATGGTCAGTGTGTAAGCTACACTAGCCTTTAAAAAAGCTCTTGTGAAATTATTCCTTTAGGGAATCTCCACCCCAGTTTACCACTGATACTACATTACTCACTGGCTTTTTCCAGCATTTTACTAAAAGCATCAAAAGTGTGTCTGTGTCTATTCACCTTAAAATGTTTACTCTGGATTTTATCCAAGTAGCCCAATCGTGTACAACTTTCTTTCCCCAAAATGAACATACCTGTCAAAGTTGTTGGGCTGGACTGGAGTGCTGTCTGGGAAACGTGTTCTGTCTCTGGAGCTGAAGTCATTGAAGCGGCCCTGCTGCCGGTTGCTGTAGTCTGAGGCTTGGCTCATACGGCCTTCTGACTCGGGCTGAATTTTCTTATTACCATTCCAGTAAGAGTCATCCCTCCTGCAGAAGGCAGATGAATCAGTAAACATAATGCCTTAAATTAAGTGAAGTACTTAACACTTATAGCAAATAACCACTTTTTTTCTCCCCTAGCAAAACCTCTTAGGCTTTTACCACAACTCCTGGCAGATACATGAGCTACATCAATGTCTCTTTTGAGTCAGCATCTGAATGAACCACTTATCTTGTAAAACCACTGAATCACGCAAGTGTGTATTCAAGCAGCTAAAATCACACACATTTTCTATATGGTTTTATCACCATCTACAGGCATATTTTCTGTACGTTTCATAAAGCGCATTACATTTTTACTTTATGAACCCATGACTCCTGTAAAAAAAATATATAGTCTGCCTTTTCACATTAGCGTAACTTTATTCTGAGGTAATGGAGTGCCTTGTACCTGTGGTCCACGTCACGGCCTCTCTTCAGGTTGTTGCGTTTCTCCTGCTCGTAGCGTAGCTGTTCTTGTTGCCTCCGCAGCTCCTCCCGCTCCCGAGCCAGACGCTCTGCTTCCTTTCGTCTCTCCTGACACATTAAACGAGCAGAATCAGAAGGCTGCACAGGTGCAAAGGAAATCACATGCAGTGGCAGAGCAGCTGACCTGTTCTATGCGGATCCTCTCTCTCTCCAAGCGCTCTCGCTCCATGCGTTCACGTTCCAGTTTCTGCCTCTCCATCTCCAGCCTCTGGCGCTCACGCATCAGGTTCTCCCTCTCCTCACGCTCTCGCATTACTCGCAGCCGTTCTCTCTCCCTGCGCTCTCGTTCTGCCATCTCGCGTCGCCTGAACGTGAAGCAGAGGCAGTGTTGTGGATTTAGCACCAAAGGTTAGGCTTTTTGTCATGGACATGCATAACTGTGACTGTATATCCACACAGAGCTCAGAGAAAGAAGGAACCCATGTATTAGCGTTGTGTGTAGAACAGGACTCACCTGCGCAGCTCCATGGCCCTGCGGACTCTCTCCATTCTAACCATACGCTCACGCATCCTTTGTTCCTTTATTTTCTCAAATGGAAGGATGTCCTTATTGCCACCTTTGTTGGGAAAATGCCTCCCCTTCTTCATCGCTTCTATCTGTAGGAACATTAATCAGAATTACTGAAACTGGACCAAGATTACATGGAATACCTGAGGAAGGGGTTTAGAAGTGCAAGAAGGGTAGAACACAAACCTGTTCAGGAGGAATGAGCCAACGAGGACGTCTATTCATCATGTTGGGAGCTGCAGACTGGAGAACGAGATAAATATTCAGAGCGTGAGCCATGGTACTAGTACATTTTATAAACTTAAAGAATATAAGAATAAAACACTCAAAGAATAAAAGCCAGGTTAAGATAATTCAGAACAGAAGTACTCAGTCAGAACGGTTCTAGTTAAAGCATCATCAGCACCTTGTCGAACCGCTCTCCCCTTCTGAACGGCACCCGAGGTTTGTTAAAGCCTTGCTGTCCTTTAGACTGGTTAAGCATAAGCATCTTCCCTGGACTCTTCCCTAAGGGAAAGAAGCGTAAAACCATTTAAACTCTTTGCACCATAAATGCAAACCAACTTTTCCAAAAGGTAGAAGGTAAAAGATAAAAAAGTCCTGCTGAACTCACGCCCATGCTTTTTCTCATCCTTCTTGGGGTCAGAAACAGAGCTAGAACACGGCGCATCAGACTTGGCGCTTTTGGACTCCTGTTTCTTGGAAGATTCTTTGCTGTCTTTCTCAGCTGTCTTCTTCTCTTCCTTTTTAGAGGAGGCCTGAGTCCTGTAGAAAGGTTTCAAAAGCACAGATGAGCAACAATCATTTGCTGTGCAAGAACACGGGCAGGAGTGACTCAGTGGTTAAGGTGTTGGGTTACTGAATAGAAGGTTGGGGGTTCAAGCCCCAGCACCACCCTGAGTACGGCCCTTAAGCCTCAACTGCTCAGTTGTATAAATGAGATAAATGTAAGGCACTCTGGATAAGGGTGTCTGCCAAATGCCGTAAATGTAAATTGTACATCCTGGTTCAGGAACAGTCCTTACTTGTTAGCGGTCTTCAGGCCAGCAGAAATGCGCTTCTCCCCTGATGCTTTATTGGATCCGGTTTTATCCTCTGCATCTTTTTTAGAATCCTTCTTGAAAGGGTCACTTTTAACCTGAAGCACAAACATCATGAGGTTTCACAAGGAAGCCAAAGGTCCATGACATTCCTCTGAGCAGAGATCATCCAGAGTGGGTTACAACAGATGCTTATTCGTTCTTTTTTTTTTATTCCACAGTAAAATGGAAATACAGATTAACCTGGTTTTATATTAAATCAATTTTGCTGCCATTTGTACATACAAATAACATTCTTTATCCACACCTAAATAGAAGATCTGAACTGGTCTTTATTGCACCTGAGAACAAGAACTTTAGGGAAGTTCAAGCAATTGGATGCGGTGAAAACCAGCAAATATACGGTCCTGTTGCACACCGGAATTACGTTTTAACATTGTACATAGCTATGTTCAAGTGCAGAAGAACACCAAGCTGAAACGTTTAGTGACAAGGCAGAAAACACAGTACAAGCTCTAGTGTGAATGCAGCACAGCAGTTCAGTCCTTACTCTGTCCACAGATATCTGCTGGCCGTGAAGCTCAGTGCAGTCCAGATGGGATATGCATCGTGCCACTTCAGCACTGGAGGACATCGTCACCAAGCCATAGCATTTAGCTCCTGGGCTGCGTGCATTGGTGACTACTTTGGCACTGAAAACCTTGATTACAAGTAAACAAACATGCAGGTGAATGGTAGGAGGAAAATATATTGTGTTTTACAATTAAGAACATTACTTAGCATTTAATAAGAGCTCTCACCTTTCCATATTTGCCAAAAAGGTTCTTTAAATCAGCTGCTTTAGTGCTGGACGACAGGCCGCTCACCCACAAGTTATGAGTAGAGCTAGTGCTGCTGCTGTTTCCTGCTGAACAGAGACCAGAAGCAAACAGGTAATGACACCACCACTCAGAGAAAGAAACAAGCTCATCTACACTCATGTTAATGCATATTTAGCTACAATGACTGACTAACAAATAAAGGCATTAGGAGTTTCATGATGGCAGCAATTTATTTTTTTAATTAGGAATCATGTGATGGCCATTTTGCTGAAAATTATATGTTAGATATGGGAAAGTGTATTATATTTATTATATGGGGCTTACATTTCTACAAAAGCAAGAGAAAAACCATCATAGCACAAATCTCTAGAAACGCTGTGTAATACAAGCAGCATGTTTAGAGATTCTTAGATATTTTTGTCGGACCCTCTTCCACTTCAGCCTAAAAATACCTATTAACCAGGATCACTGTAGAACGTGAATGCAAACTCATCCATATGGCAGCAATAACCGTTTTTACACTTCAGATCATCGGCGTTTTATTTTAATGACTATATAAAATAAGCCATGTTTGTGGTGTTCGTTCTTAATAAATGCATGGATTATGAAAAAAGCTGCAATGTTTGTCCAACTTAAGCATTAGTTACAGTTTAAATACAAACAGGATTTAATTCTCAAAATACCATTTAAATTTATTTGGGAATGATTCTTTAATCTGAAACTACAGATGCCTTCCAAATGGCCTTTCAAAGAAAAGGGGCAGAGCTGAGGAACAGAGCTGAGGGAGGGTCTAATTTGAAAGACGGACAATAACCATCATCCATGGTATTGCGTTGTTGTTGCAAGTGTTAAACTTTACAAACTGAAACACTGATTTCCACAGTAAATGCACACCTACCTTTATCATCTTTTGTGGTCTTCCCATCTCGGTCCTTTGAGGTGCTAAAATGCAAGTATTTTGAGAGCAACAAACAGAAAAATAAGCAAATCATACAAGACCATGGCCACATTTGGGCAATGAGGTACATATTCAGGTAAAGCAACCATCTTTCAAAATGTTGGTTTGGTGCATTACAAAAAAAAAGGAAAAGAAAGAAACAATCCCCATAGGTATGGCTTGCACATGGGTAACACTCCAATAAGGCTTCTTTCATTGCTTTTCCACAGGAGCAAGGTGGGTCAGGTTTTCTGCCAATTTATTCTCTTCAATGATCAATGAAATCTTCTGGAGTGTGTTCAACTTCACAGCGAATCGCTTCATTGGACTGATAAACCCCTCTGTCATCTCTGGGACTATTGCTCTTTTAACCCATAAGTATGGACTGGAAAAGGCAATAAAAGTGCTGGATATGCGAGTAACAGCGGTGTGTTCTCATCTCCTCGCTTTACGCCACCCATAACCCAACTTCAAAAAATGGCCAAACAAATCAAAGGAAACCAATGGCAGGGATTAGGTACAATGAGCAACTTGTTATGGGGAAAAATCTTGCAGCTACTCACAATGCTGAGCTTTTATTGATCTGGAACCTGGTAGAAGTATCGTAAAGAACTGACATAGAAAGACAAACCTCTTTGCTTGACCTGCTGCCCCAGCAGAAGAGGGGCCTTTCTTCCCAGAATCCTTTTCTTTGTCTCCCGTTTCAGCTTTCTTCAAGGCCTCCCTGCTGTCCTTCTTGGTGGCATCAGTCTTCGGGCCGTCGTCTCTTTTACCATCTTTGTGGCTGTCCTTTACTTCAGCCATCGAGACTGCCTCCTGCCTCGTCTCGGCAGAGGCTCCCGGGTCCTCGCAGCCCTTGTCTGCCTCAGAATCTGGAAGTTTCACATGTTTACCTGTTTCCAGGAGGTCGTCGCCATCCACATCCAGCGTGATGGCATCTTCTGCCTGGATGGTGACGGATATGTTATCATCTTCGACCTCTTTGCCAGGTTCGGGAGCGGCTTCGCTCTCCATCACTGGGACTTCAGGCTCAACTTCTGCCTCAGCCTCAAGCTCAGGCTCCAGCTCTGCCTCAATCTCAGGCTCTGCCTCGGCCTCAATCTCAGGCTCTGCCTCAATCTCAGAATCTGCCTCAGGCTCGACGAGGCCATCCCCGTCGGAGAAGGATTTAGTATTTTCACGAGTAGCATCATCAGTATCAGTTACATCTGAGGGATTTAACAAGGATAAAACATGGCACAAACACATTGTTTAGCATTCACATCTCTGAGCTATGTCACCTAGAAAGTAGAATAGAGAGCAAGTTTAAGGTTAGTGGTCATCGGGGGTGAGGAAACCACACGTTTAACACAAAACATACATTCCTTAGAAAAAATGGAGGTATTCAACAATCTTCCAACATCTTTCTTATAGTGTAGAGAATACAATCCAGCAGTATTCTTCCTTGGACCAATCTGTGAAGGACCCTTTCCCCCTCCAATGGCTGAAAATGCTGGCGTGCAAGTTCTCTGGGGGAAAGGGCAATGTGAAAAAAGAAGTGCGTTCTTCATCAGCCTCAGGGAAGCCATGAGGCTTTGAAAGGCCATGTTCAGCATCATACTTGGAAAGCTCTCCTGGAGTGTCCAGCACTCTTTATTAGGTAAGGGAGAGAAAGCGGAGAACCTTGTCCTTTCAGAAGCACCTGAGAGAGCCAGTCCATCCGTGCCATGTCACTCTGTCCACAGTGCTACTAAAAACCTGCTCAAGAGAGTTGAGAAGGTGTTGTGTCGTCATCTGAGCATTTATTCAAGGCATGTATCATGACTCCGCTTCTTGTCAGATTTAATGTCCATAGCTGAGAATAACTGTTGATGCAGTGACTCTTGACCTGTAGTGAGGAATGATGTTAACCAGTCCTTGTTGTTTTTGAGAAGCATCCTCTGTTCTGATTGTGATTCAGAAGCTGCAGGACGATGGCACGTTTCTTGAAACAAGTCCTATTTAGAACATGTTTGATATAATGTTTGAAGAGAACATGTTGGATCAGATCGCTCATTTGATGCAGAAGTTGTTCTGGACATTGTTTGAATTTTTTTTTTTTTGTATGATGAGTTTGTGGTCTGTCCGTAATGAAAGATGAGGTTGTGCAGAGGTTGTGTTGAGTAAGGAGTAAGGAATGAGGAAGGAGAATCCCACCTTCAGAGAATCAAAGAACCTGTGGAGCCTAAAAATGTTATCAATCCACACCAACTAGAGACCAAACATACCTTTCTCAGATTCCTCCTCTTCAGGCTCCTGAAAGAAACAGAGCTCATTTCATTTTATATTCACTCCAGTTCTGTCCAGGTACCTCAGTCTTTGGTATTTATAAAGAGTAGAACCCACACCTTAAGGTACCACCAGTTTTATCAAGAGCATAAACACAGAAGGCTACATCAAGATAAGATCCTCCCCGTGAATTCATTACATCTGTCTATAAAGCCCTTTACCTTGGAAAACGCCTCCTCTTCCACTGCGGTGTCAACATCATTGTCATTCCTCCTTTCTGAACAGACACAGCAAGTGGCACATTCAAAACATTTCAAGATGCACTCAACAGGAAGCACTGCCTCGGCATTAAACTAGCTCACACACAGTTTAGTTTTCCAGTTCTGCCAATAATATTTCATGTATGGATTTAAAGATATGAGCCGTTATTCCGGTCCCTCCTGCTTTGGTGATGCTCATTCAATTCAAAATGTTACCCTATTTACCTTTGAATTTTGCGTTCTTCCTGGTAGACGTCTCAGCTGAAACGGGGATCTCAATGTTTTCTGGATCACCACCTTCGTCCTCTAATGCCTATAAACAGAGAATAATAAAAAATTATGGGTTAAAATATGTATACCCAAAAACAACCAACAAATTATTTTTCTCTTTTTAAATATAATGCCATAATTATTAAAATGTAAGATTTCAGTTCGTTTTTTTTTATTCTCACACAGTAATGTTTTATTATAGGAATTCAACTTTATTTCTGCCATTTTGAAATCCAAAATGGCTTCGTTTTCATTTATTAGTAGTAAAAAATACATAGCAACACCACCTAATCACGTCAGTGGTTGCATCCACCAACAAGTATATAAAGTAACAGACATCTATGCTTCTATAGCTTTTTCCACTGTGAGAACGACAAATTATCGAGACTTTTTTTGATTTTCAGCACGCTTTAATAGTTGGAGCTTGTGAAATGGGTCATAGTATTCCGTAGAGAGAAGCAAAGTTTGGATTTTCAAGGGTTTAACGTTGACCTTAAAGCACTTTTTGTACGTCGCTCTGGATAAGGATGTCTGTTAAATGCCTAAATGTAAAATTACATTTGATCTCATTTGTGCTATTGAGCAGTTGAGGGTTAAGGGCTTTGCTGTAGGACCAAGCAGGGGAAGCTCAGAGGTGGTGGGATCGGAAATCATGACCTTCTGATCAATAGTCCAATGTTTTAACCACTGGGCTACACCACTTACTCTTTTTTTTTTTTAATGCACAAACTGTCCAAATTCCATTTCCATGCAAAGACACACATTAGCCCATAAAATGCACCAGGAACTCCAGACTGCATGCTGTCCCTTCTCACAGTCTTGTCCACGCCTGGACATCAAACTGTCCTCAAACCCTCAACCAAGCAATCACTTTATCAGAAATAAACTACTCCAGGGTAGTTTGGAGACACTTCATGTGGTTTGGTGGACCTGGACAGCTTTCTAAGGCCCTAAAAGCATTTATATGTCCCATTTCCCCCCTTTTGTCATACAGATCAGTTTTTACTCTCTAAAAGCAGGTCTTTACTACCAAGTGGGGAGAAAACACACGCAGGCTGTAAATAATTCTAAGCCTCAGAGAGAAATAAAAAAAAATGAGAAAGTGTATGCTAATGACTCCCAAACCACGCCTGCTAAAAACAAAAAGCAGCGCTGTCCTCCCTCACAAGCACCGCTACGGCTCTGAGGCGCCTCGGGCCCTGCAGGCTGCTCCGGCTGGGAAGCGTCTCCTCCCGTTACAAACACAAAGGCGAGCTTGTTTACCCTTTACAAAACATCCCTTCTCTGTTTGGACAAAACAAAAACGGCTCGGCATTTGTCAAAATCGGTAAAGGTTAGAAGAAAAAAAGGGACTAGCTGATTAACTAGCTAGCATGCTTCAAGCTACGCCATAACAAGCTACACCAGTAACGTTACGCTAACGTGTAAAAAACATTACCCACACATTTTATGCACATATACTATGCACATGTATTTATTTGCAAATTGTGCATATCAGATAATAAAATAAGCTAGCGGCAACGAGGCCGTTTTAAGCGTTAGTTAGCTTCTTCATAGCGAGTTAGCTTGCACATTGGTTTCTGCATAGCTAGCATTCGCGTCAGTTTAGCTAAACCGAGCTTAAGCGAACCGACCTGTTTCAGTCTTGCGATAAGAACATTTTTCACTCCTGTAACGTCCAGGTTCCTGCGCTTGAGCTCAGTTTTTAAATCAACAACGCGCATATCCGTTAACTTCTTCGTCTCTGCTGAAATGGCACCGGACGCCATTTTAGTTCTCCACTTCTGTACGGCAAAGCGACGAATGGACGTCAGAGCTGATACTACCTCAGTGGTCGGTGACGTCAAGACGTAGATGCGTGAGGGTTACGTGAGGAGGTTCTGGGCGCATGCGCAGTAGGAGGTCGTGGGCCTGGCGCCATGTTATCACAAATTCTATATGTGGATGAGGAAAGATGTAACTGCAGGACACTTCAGAATGAGGAGGATGAATTCAGGGCCACATTTAACCCTCCTGGTGTGTTCTCTCTCTCTCTCTCTCTCTCTCTCTCTCTCTCTCTCTCTCTCTCTGAACAATGTAGTTCACTTTCAAAACTATAGATGACATGGACAAGAGGTTAGGAACAACAGAAACCTGAGGATGTCATTAGATTCCTTACCTCTTGGATAACTTAATCAAACTAGTTCAAGATCCCACTGTTGGACCCCTGAGCGAGGCAGCCAATTCTCAGTGGTGTAAATGAGATTAACATAAGTCACTCTGGATAAAGGCATCTGCCAAATGCTATAAATGTAAACAAAGCTTTATTTATTCCTGCACATGTACTGTAAGCGTACACAAAGCCCATGTATCATTAAAGCCCATTATCAACTTTGAGCTTAAATTCACGAATAACTGAGCAAAATTTGGAGACAATATATTTATTTTTTTTGCTGTTGTTTATACCATTCTGTATAAACTATAGAGACTGTGTGTGTGTGTGTGTGTGTGTGTGTGTGTGTGTTAAAATCCCAGGAGATCAGTAGTTTGTGAAATACTCAAGGCAGCCCATCTGGCACCAACAACCATACCACAGAGATCACATTTTCCTCATTGTGATGTTTGATGTTTCATATGATTTTTTACGCTGCACTGCTGCCACATGGTTGGCTGATTAGATAACTGCTTATATACGCTAGACAGACAAACAGACAGACAGCTAGACAGATAATCACTGAGATGAAATAGTAATTTCAATACATGGGTTACAAATCTGTAGTCTGTAGTCAATGACTGCTCAAAGTCCGAACCCATAGCCCTCATCAGATGTTGGTGATCTTCACTGCTGCTGTTCTCAGTTCTTGTTTGTTTTGAGGCATTTTGCCTTCAGTAAGTGAAATGAATGCTCAGTTGAACCTGAGGTCAGGTGACAGGTGATTGACTTGGCCAATCAATCCACCTCTTTGCCTTAAAAAGTTATGGGTTTATTTCGAATTATGCTTCAGGCTGAATTGTGAGTATAGCCTGATTCTCATGAATTACTCCTGCTGCTTACGTCAGCAGTAACATCAATAAATAAAAGGGAACCAGTTCCACTGGAGGGGCGGCACGGTGGTGCAGTGGATAGCACTGTCGTCTCACAGCAAGAAGGACCCGGGTTCGATCCCCGGGTGGGGCGACCTGGGAAATTTCT
>JANCOA010000040.1:8312526-8330063 GCA_024363135.1 Leptodoras oyakawai
GAGAGAGAGAGAGACAGAGCGAGAGAGAGAGAGAGCGAGAGAGAGACAGAGCGAGAGAGAGACAGAGAGAGAGAGAGAGAGAGAGAGAGAGAGAGAGAGAGCACAAGCAAATGATGTGGGTGTCTGAAACTACACACAGAGTGCAGAGTAAAAGAGGATGCCTGTGTTGAAAGGGAATGCGCAGGGAGGTGTGTTTATTTATATAAGGGTTGAATGCATGGAGACAAACACACATGCATGTGAACAGTAAAACTCAGTAAATCTCCACTGGCCCCTTTCTCACGTTCGGGCCCTAATCCTGGTTGATCACCTTTTAAATAAAAATAAATAATCCTAATAAAAATCAGCACTCCCTGTGTTAATTAATGACCTTTGGCAGAAGAGTGTTGCATGAAAACTTTTTACATTTACACCCTTTAACGATTACTATAAAACCATCAGAAAATGTTTACTTGAATCCAACACGTCAGCGTTTTAAACGGCCCCGTCAGCGCTCGGTCGGTTTGTCAAAATACACAGAATGTGGCTGTTTAGATTATTACCGACTCCGAGGGCTTGCAGTCCAAATGTGAAACAGCTGTCAGAGTCCCTCAAATATTTACTCGCCTAATAGCACACATTCATAATCGCTTATGATATACTGCGAGTATACAGTACGGTGAACATCTAAAAACGTAGTTGTCACACGAACACATAAATAGGAAGGCTATCGATTAGTGTAGTTGACTGGATCGAGGCAGACGAAACGAACGAACGGCACACTAAACGCTCTCTTTTGGTCTCTTGAAGGTCTGCTATAAAGGATGCTTGGCCGACGTTTACAGGTTCACGGCATCCCATAACACGGTGATCATCATAAACCGGGATACAGGGTCAGGAATTTATCATAGCAGGACCATGTTATACTGGAAACATGCCGAGTTTATACTTCCACTAAGGAGCATTTTCACAAGGAACAAGAACAATCTCAAGCTCAACGGGGCAGCTACAGAGCCTGGAGTTTCAGCTCGCTTTCTTGTAATACAGCACGAACCCCAGCGAGTCCACAAATGACAAATCTCTTAAAGGGGAAAAAAAAACCACCCTGAATGACTTGCACATCGATCTTTCCAAATATCTTTATAGATGTGGATTAATCTTGTGTTTCAAAGCCGTCCAATATTTATTTTAGTCCAGTTTTTACTAGGTAAATCATTTTCTACATTACCCATGATGCCCTGTGACTACCTGCTGAAAAAGCTCGGCAGTGGGATTTACCTCGCTTCACCTCTCCCTAAAGAGACAGATGCAGCAGAGCTTTGTTCCTTCCTTTTCTGTGTCTCAGACAGAAAACTGGTCTAAGCACTAATCATTAATCTTTTTATCACTGAGATTACTGGCAAGGTCTATAAAACAAGTCCGATCTTATACTCTTCCTTTACGGGCATGACAAGTATGACGGATGTCACATTAATGACACTGATGCGTCTAAACTGGAGAACAGTAGTAAAATGATTATTTGGAAATTTGAAACTTATTATTACGACCATTTCAATCATTCTTTACAAAAGTAACATCAGCTTTGATGATATCTCAAATGGCCTTGATATAAATAAGGCATAAATAATTTAGTCAAAATTCCAAAGCTTTATAATAAGGAAGGTGTGGGACAAAATTACACATGAACTGAGGCCAAACCTTCCCATATGACAGCTGGCTCAGAAAGTCCCTGGCCTTCATTTACCTCCTCTGCCTGTGCTAGTAACAGCTGGATGAAGAAACATTGTGGTGTGGGAGAGCGTGTCAAGCTGACTGCTTCTGAACCACAGGCAACAGCCTGTTGTAACAGCTGTGACGCGTTACCATCAGATCTGGGTTTACGACCCATAAAGAAATGCTTGAGTGCAAGGAACGGTTTCAAAAAGGACCAGGTACACACACCATAGTACCAGAATAAGCAGTACAGAAGCCTATGCGTAATACATAGCAATGCCACATATGCACGTCATTGGCTGCATCCACCAGTGCGTATATTAAGAGACAGACATCTACGGAAGCTTCTAGAGCTGTTTCCACTGTGAGAACGACAAGTTATCAATGACTTTGCGATTTTCAGTGGTTTATTAGTCGGAGCTCGTGAGATGGGTGATAGCATTTCAGAGGTAGAAGCAAAGTTTGGATTTTCACGCATGAACATTTCAAGGGTGTACCGTGACTACAAGAATTCCTGCAAAACCTCAAACTTAGCTGGAAAAAGACGTTTAACGTGACAGGCTTGCAACGCTGCTTCAAGTAACACCGGAATTCGATGCTGGGGCCTCGACAAACATCACCGTGAGGACTGTGCAACAACGTTCCCTCCAAGATCTACAGAGTATTAACTGGTGTGCCAGTTTTTCTGGTACTTCAGGCTTGAGCAAGCCACCATGACAGGCACTTGCGTCTCTTTTACAAAATACTCCAGAACGTTTTTTTTAAACCTAATTTCTACCATATCCTGTTGCGCATGCCATAGACAGGCAGTGACACATTTCCCTGCACTGACAAAAGAAAGTAAAACCGGTTTCCTTGAAACTCCTCTATAACAAAAAAATCTAAGGGCAGCTGCTGAACTCCATCACTGAAGAGTTATGTGCAATGCACATCTCGCACACAGATACCACAATGTCTTCAGGGAACGGGACAAGAAGTACTTTTTACTGTAATGTTATGGTGTTGCAAAGATGGATATACAGTTCCCTCTGAAAGTACTGGAACATCAAGGCCAGTCCTTTTCATGCTATACAACAAAGACAGTTAGGTTCGCCATCAAAAGGTGAACCCGGAGACACCAGATAATAGTTTAAACTTTAATTTCCTGATATTTACATCTAGAAGTGTTAAACAACTTAGGACATGACGCCTTTAGTGGTAGACCACCCGATTTGCATTTGTATTGGAACAGACAGTTTTAAACTGAAGTGACAAAGTCTTCTTTTCAGGTGAAATGCATAGTCAATTAGGTCAATAAACCGATATGCGCAAATTCCACTTACCATATAGCTTCATTTTTACAGCCTGTAGTCCATCTGTTTCTCTACACACTCTGTTAGTCCCCTTTACTCTGTTCTCTAATGGTCAGGACCCCCACAGGACCAACACAGATCAGGCACTATTTGGGTGGTGGATCATTCTCAGAACAGCAGTGACACTGATGTGGTGGTGGTGTGTTAGTGTGTGTTGTGTTGTACTGGTGTGAGTGGATCAGACACTGCAGTGCTGCTGGAGTTTTTAAACACTGTGTTCTCTTACTGTACACTGTGAGACACATCCACCATATTGCTCCACCCTGTAGAGTCAGAGACAGTAGCTTGTCTGTGGTTGCCCAGTTTGTGTTAGTCATCCTCTAATCCTTCATTAGTAACTGGATATTTTTGGTTGGTGAACTATTTTTCCACAGTGACACTGAGGTGTTTACAAACTCCAGCAGCACTGCTGTGCCTGATCCTCTCACACCAGTACAACACACACTAACACACCTCCACCACATCAGTGTCACTGCAGTGCTGAGAATGATCAACCACCCAAATAGTACCTGATCTGTGCTGGTCCTATGGGGGTCCTGACCATTAGAGAACAGAGTAAAGTAAACTAACAAAGTGTATAGAGAAACAGAAGGACTACAGTCTGTAAATGCACTACAAAGTGCAGCTATATGGTCAGTGGAACTGAGAAAATGGACAATCCATGCAGAGAAAAGGAGGTGGTCATAATGTTATGCCTGATCAGTATATATCAATATATTGGGTCTGGAGAATTGACTAGGCCAGACTGAAACCTTCCACTCCTATTGCCCTGATGAACACACTGGTTGTGTTAACAGTACATTTTGGGTCATAGTCTTGCTGCATGATGAAGTTCCTCCTAATGAAACTGGATGCATTTCTCTATAAAATGGCAGACAGAAGGTTTCCGGAGACTGAGTTCATTCTGCTGCAACCATCATCATCATTCTGTGGCACTGTTTAATGCTAGATTCTGATTGGTTAATTAATTATGACATGCTAGGATGTTATTTCTAAAGAGTAGACATCTGATTTGAATAACAGACCTTCGCTATGCATGCAGTTCTGATCCTAGACTCCAGAGGACCACAGCAAGTCACATCATCCCTCCGAAACAGTACATTCTGTAGCTTTAATAATTAATAACAATGCCAGCTCGTTTCCAAAGCCATGTGGTAAAAGAAAAAAAAAAAAAAATTAATAACACCAACCTTATCCCCAACACCATGAAAAACTTTGAATAATAATTTTAGGCTAATCTTTGGTATGGTTGCTAGGTAACATTACATTACCCCAACAATAAAATCTAAAAGGACCGTTTCTTTTTACCAAAAGCAATAAAATCAATAAAATAATGATTGCCTTCTGAAGAAACTATTGATTTCTTTAGTAAGTAGATATGTATTATGCATGATAATGTAAAGCCATTAATTGTGTTTCAAGACCCTTCAGTGTTGGGGTTCTGCATGGCCCTGTCAGGGTTTAATACCGGTTCACCGTGCATTACTCCTTTCATCAGGATTAGTAAGTCCATTTCAGAAGCAGCCATGCAATCCCAGGTCATGACACCACCTCCCCATTGTCCTTACTGTCGACAACTGGTTTGCATCTTGAAGCATGGCCTCTATACGTCTGCTTCCAAAGTCTTCGTCAAACAGTGGATTGTGATACCTTCTCCCCTCTGCGGAGACTGCTGGCGATTGTTCTTTTTGTTGTTTAACGTCACAGCTCTCGATGTCAGTCATCAGCTGCTGCTGCTACCGTTTTCCCTGACCAATGTGTTTAATGTCTTGTTGTTACTACAGCGGTGGATCTGATCTTTTTCAGGACTTTCCTAATTATTGTAGTATTGTTGTAGTATGTCCAATGCTTGTGCAATGGCTCAGACCGGTTTCCCCTTGTTTCTCAGCTTCAAAATGGATTGCTTCTCTCCCATAGACATCTCTATGGTCTTCATGTTGGTTTATCCTTTTTTTTTTAAACAACAAATGCAAACTTCACAGGCAAAACCCAGGGCTTAAACCAAGCGTAGACATTGAGAGCTATTAATTCTTTAAACAACTGACCCAACAGGACACACCTGGGTGACGAGAAATGCTTGTCAGTCAGAATTCCAATATTTCTGCTCGCTTGAAAATGGGTGGAATCAAACAAATAAACGACGCCATGTTCCAAGCTGTTTAACACATCTAGATATAAATATCAGAAAATGATATTTTGATGAAAAGGTGAAATTCTGATCACATTCAAAAACAAAAAGTATTGCTTCCGCCACTCTAAAACTTTCAAATGGTACTGTAAATACAACAAGAACAGCTGTGGGATGATAGTGACTCATTAAACGGCATTAACTCATCATCCTAAATCTTTCATTCGTCAAGTTATACACAGCGTTCACACCAGCACTGACACTATGCAATACAGCAGCCAGAAGTATTTAGCAACAGCTGATGATTTCCAGCAAAAACGGGTCCAACAACTGTTTGCGACAAAGTGACTGCGGCTAGAGAAGCGGCGCGAGTCACGTTTTTACGAGCGATTTAAATTTAACTTGTATGGTTAGGGGTGAGGCAGAATCTCATACATATTTCACATATTCAGTCCTACCAGCTAGTCTTCAGCCAGTCGGCGATGCTCTCTGTGCTGCCAGGAGAACTGAAGTGTTTGATTTACCTAAAATAGAACTGTCTCTAGAAATGTCTTTTCACCATTCTATTCCAGTACATCAAACTATAAGCTTGTCAAAGAGATGACACGAGGAGCAAAACACAACTACCAGGAGCTGATGCTGATATTGTATACACAAATATTTGCCGGCAGAATTTTTCTTTTTAATGAGATGACATTTGACTGGTGTTTGGTGTGTGTTCGGTAGCTAGCTTGTATAGATGTTAGCCTGGTGCTGTTAGTGAAACCGCCAAAATTAAAATCTTTCCTTAAATATAGGCTGGCATTTCCATAGCAGTTTACCTGAGGCCACAGTGGTGCTGTTCATCTGACTACCAGCGCTGCTGCTCACTCCCACATACAGCTCATCATCCCCCTCAGTGGAAGAGGACGAGGAAGAGTCAGAGGTCAGCTCCTCACTAGAGCTACTGCTGCTGTGCAAAAGTTCATACTTCCTGCGAGCGATCACTTCCCTCTTCTTCCTCTGTAGCAACAGACGCTCCTTCTGCCTCGGAGTGCGCTGAGCTCCACCCCCGTTCCCACCCTTTGCAAATCGCTTCCTGTTAAGCTGCCGCCGCGAGCTCAGACATGGCCGCTTCACATGATTGGCCTCTGGGTTTTCGAGTCGCGCCCATTTCTGTGACCTGCTGGCACGAGTTCGGCTCAAGAGGGTGCGTGTTGGCCCCGTTCCCGCTCCTGCACTGGTGGATGAGGCTTTAATGTGCTGCTGTTGCCGACCATCTTCTTCTGAGCTCAACGTATCCGAGTCGCCAAATCGCAGGCTGGATGACGGTGAGGAAGCACAGTCACTAAAAGAGGATTCGACGTTCCGCTCATCCTCGCTGCGTCTCTCCAGACGGGGTGGAGGAATCGCTGCCTCGCTCAGTCGCCCTTCCTTTAGAGAGCAGTCCGAGGGTCCGGGCTGCTGGCTTTTTCTCTTCTTTCGGCTCCTTTCAGAGTCTCTGCGCCCCGCGGCGTCTCGAAGGGTCCGATGCCTGGTCTCGCCACACAGCGTTGTGAAATCTCCTCCGGCTTTGCTGATCACATCCACCTCCGAGGGGAAGCTTTTAGCCGTCTCCATGGGCTCGGGATTAACCAAGGGCCCTTTCAGCGGGTCGTGTTTGCGCCGTGCATCGGTCTGGACCTCGCTCTTCATTGCGAGTGGCTGGAAACAATACAAACTCCGCAGTTCCTATGTGTCCATCAGCAGGCCAGTGATCCCGAACCTACATAAAGGGGAAAAAAAAGAAGAAGAAGAAGAAAAGGTGAGGCATTTGCCATGGGAAGAGAATCAAGAAAAAAAATGTCAACATACTGGACTGGGAAATAAGACAAACTCAAGGCAAGATATAACAGTGCTAGCGTGACCTCACCCGAGCAAGTTTTCTCCTGTATTTAGCACATGAATCAGTTTGGATTGTAAATCAGGTCTCGGCATAGCTCAGACCTTCATGAAAGAAAACACTTTAAAATTAAAGTAAGGTCATCATCTCAGGCTTTACATACACGCTGAGAAAACAAATAAGCCCACACCTATCCGCTGGCTAATGGCTTCTGCCATTATTAATGTAATAAATCAAGGAGAATATACAAGCTAATGGAGCCAGGGACATCATGAGCTTCTGTACCGGCTTTCTTTTAATCTGACGATAAGCGGACACAGGAAGAGTGCCTCTCACAAAGCAGGTCTAACAGCCCAAGCGATTCTATAACATCTGTGCAATATCGTTACAAAAGACGCAAAAGCTGCTCAACCCTCATAAAGCTGCTCACAGATTTAAACTCAGACAGAGGAGGCCAATTCAAGGATTGTAGGTTATAAAATAAAAATAACACACACACACGGTACTCATGGTCATTAAAGCAATCATTAACCAAAATGCTGTTCCAGTCATCATGATTTAAAAAATTAAGTCGACAAAGCCACTCCCTCACATGGCCACAACATTTCCACAGCAGCTCTGCATTTCCATAAACTATGAAAGCAGCCAGCTGTTTAAAAGAGGCCCACGGTCCCTCTGTTCACTGCAGATGGTGCAACGGTAGACAATATTCATCAAGAAAACTAGAACCTGAAACCCACTTCAAACACCCTTACTCTAGAACGCTCACCTTGACTAACCTTGAGCCTGTATCATTAAATAACGCTTATACAACACATCACCGCCATTCGTACATTTGGAATATTCAAAGCATGGAAACGTCAAACCCATTGTTGGGATTAGCCAGTAAATACTGGTATCTGATGGCAAGAACTCTACATGACTGGCAAATTCAAATCGATCTGCCGCAGCGTACGGTAAAAATATCTACTAAAGGATAAACAAATAAAGTATAAATAATGCATAAAGATCTTTTCTAAACGTCTTTTTGTTCAATAATGCATGTGCCTTTAAACGTCGCGTAGAACGGAAAACAGTATTCACCTTGCCGTAGCCGAATAAGGAGAGCCCGGTGCACGGAACCGACACATCGTGAACCTCAAACACTGCGGTCGCCTCCTTCAAATGCAAATCCTGCCTATGCAAAACAGGGCGGTAAAATGGGCCAGTTCCAAAAGCCTAGACTAGACTATTTCCTCACTTTCCTGACTCGTTCATATCTGGATATCTGGACGGATGGGTCGCTTTGGAGCTGCTACAGTCAGATCATCTTCAATAGGACGTTTTATAGTTAGCTAGCTACATTTATTGACTGCGTGGTTTGGTCGAGACTGAATGCATGGAGCTAGTAGAGGTATTAGATGTACGAGTGTCGCACAAGAGACATCTAATATGTTTCACTGCAAACACCATCCTGATAAACTAATCCAATCCGAACAGGGCTCAATGGCGACTTCGCTGGCTGTAATTACGCAGAAGACGGCTTTATTTTCCTGCCTGTGTCCCATTCAAAGCAACAATCTGCACCGTCATACAAATCTGCGTCTTCGTCAAGAAAATCTCTCACTTGTATTTCATCAGCAAGAAGCTAACTTTGGTTCTGAGTCGAACATCCGTCAAAATCCGTCAGTTTCGTCTGCATCATGACCTACTGCTAGTCTCGAATTCGTACAGCTGCTGCTGTGGAATCGCCGTCTTTGTTAGTAACACACAGCTACAGGGGCCGCTACAGGGTGTTCGAAAAATCTATACAAGTCTATAAAAATTAAAATAGGATTTATGTACTTCTCTAAATGCTTCCCAATTCCTCTTTAATATTCTTTCAGACAGCCAGCAAAAGTAGACTCTTGAATATTTGACGTGAAAATTCCCGTCGTATTCTCTTCCTCGATCAGATACTCGTTTACTCGATCCCAAAGTTCAGAGTTCCTCGTCCTTGCAGAATTCAAAGCCTCAGAAGTCAGTGCCGTCGAAGCAGCACGGCGTTTCCACAGCAGCTCTGCATTTCCATAAACTATGAAAGCAGCCAGCTGTTTAAGAGAGGCCCGCAGTCCCTCTGTTCACTGCAGCGGTAGCCATGTTTGCCCAATTAGACTATATCCATCCATAAGAAAACTAAAATGTGAAGCTCACTTCAAACAGCCATGGGCTATGACACTAATCTGGAGGACAGTAAAATCTAGTCTGGATACCAATCCTAGTGATCTTCCAGGCAGATGTCGTCTCATGTTGGGGGGAAAACTGCAGGTCCTGTGGGGTTTTGCCGATGTGCAGTGGTTAGTACCTACCAAAAGTGGTCCATGGAAGGACAACCGCTGAACCGGTGGCAAGGTCACGGGCGCTCAAGGCTCACTGATGAGTGCAGGAAGCAAAGGTTGGCCTGTCTGTCCAGTACGATCCTGTAGAAGAGCTACTGTAGCATGAAGTGCTGAAAAACTTGTGACGCAGTGCATCACAGCTTACTGAAAACACTGACAATAGGCACGTGGGCACCAGAACTGGACCATGGAGTCACATTTCCTTTTACATAGTGTGTACAGCCAGGGATGAGTGCGTCATTTCCCTAGGGAACAGGTGGTACCAGGATGCACTATGAGAAGAAGGTAACCAGTAGAGGTAGTGTGATGCTCTGGGAATGCTACGCTGGAATGAAATCTTGGGTCCTGGCATTCATGTAGATGTTACTTTGACACGTACCTACCTAAACATTCTTACAGAACACCCCTTAAAGTACACCCCTTCTTGGCAACTGCGATCCCCGATGGCAGAAGCCTCTTTCAGCATGATAATGCAGCCTGCCACAGTGAAAAATTCCCCAGGAATGGGTCGAGGAACATCACAAAGTGCTTAAGGTGTTGACTTGACCTCCAAATTCCCCAGATCTCAATCTGATCAAGCATGAGTGGAATGTGCCGGACAAACAAGTCAGGTCCATGGAGGCCCGGTTCACATCCTAAAGTATTTAAAGGATCTGCTGTTAACGTCTTGGTGCCAGATACCACAGGGGGCTTGCTGGGTCCAGGACTCACAATGGGACCTATACAACATAATGCAGGTAGTGATAATGTTATGGCTGATTGGTGCTTGACAGGAATTTTACTCATTTGTCCAGTAAACCGCATGGCTCCAAGACACAACGACCAGCACCGAAAATTCCTAGTGTGAACTCTGGTCAAAACATTACCAGGCAGTACTGGCGTGGAAAAAAAGAGAGATAGCAACTAAAGACAGTCATCTTCCAAAGATCCTTATTTTAGATTAATTGAAAAGGGCAGGTCAATTATCCTTCTCGGGTTAAGTCTGCACGATAAATACTAACCATGAAAAAACATGAAAAAGAGTGGGCAGGGGTGGCTCAGTGGTTAAGATGTTGGGTTACTGACTAGAAGGTTGGGGGTTCAAGCCCCAGTACCACCAAGCTGCCACTGTTGGGCCCTGTAGGGACTGCTCAGCTGTATACATGAGATAAATGTAAGTCAGTCGGGATAAGGGTGTCTGCCCAATGCCATAAATGTAAAAAAATAAAAATGAATTTCAAATAATTGTGTGCTGCAAATCAGCTCTAATTCTGGGCATACTATAAATAATAACGTAATCCAGCACTAAATATTATTTTACCATCAGTCCAAGAACGACCTGCTGATCTTCCTGATCCATGAAAAAAAAAAAAAATATATATATATATATATATATATAAAAAGAAAAAGAAATCCACAACACATGATGTAGCTCCGATTAACCGAAGTGTATATTACAAAGGCTCAGCAAAGTAATTTCAATCTGCAACAGGCACGGTGCTGATTCATAAACATTACTCAAAGCAATACATTATGTACAGAAATAGAAGATCATCCAAGCTAAACTGTGCAAGAGCTCATCATAAGCTTCTGGTTGTTTAAAAAAAATGCTCACATAGCTCTTGTTTAGCTAATAATAACCACGCGGTTCTCCTCCTCTTTCCTACAGTGCATCACAAAAACGATCGTTCTCCTATCACGGGGCAGGTACGCCATTTAAATGAGCGTCAAGCCTGGACTACAAGCTGGGTTATAATGCGGGGAGTGTGATGATAAAAGATGCCACTAGTGAGATGTGTAGTGGCTCCTCTGGGGTTCGACTCCTAAAGCCTGCGCTGTGCCGCTGAGCTGAGGAACCGTGCACGCGCTGCGCCCGCGGGGAACGACAACAACAGCAACGCCCCCCTGGCACCAAGGTGGATACAGATTTCAGAACGTAGAGGATTGCAAGAGACTGTTTTAATTCCCTCTCTGGAGGATCCCTGTGTAGATCCTATAGATGTCGAGTTACCTCGCTGTCAGCAAAACACGACACAGGCGACATTCTGCTGCATGCTGGTGGAGGACTGGTCTACATCCAGACTGAAATTTTTCATACACACACACACATTTTATATATAAATATATATATAATATATAAAAACATGAAATAACTGCTCAAGATGTATATTATAAATTGTAATGTAAAATGTAAATTATACTCCATTTCTATTATTTATTTGCAGAGCAATCAAATGTTCAACACTGTTCATGAACACCAGATATGATCGTTTAACCCTGTTAACATCCACCACAGTTATAAAGTTATAAACCACATATATAAAATATCAACTCACTAAAACTCAATGTGCCATAAGAAAACAACGTAGGAGGTTCAATCCCATTCGGGGTCCCGACCGCGTACTAGGGCACTACATAGTGCGTCAGAACAGTAGTGTCGAGTGCACTATTTAGTGCAGGAGACCGCGGATTGAGACGGAGCAGCCCGATATGTTTGACAGAAGTCTACATAAGGCGCAACACGGAGCTTTTTAGGGGGAATTAAACACAAATAGAGTTCAGGAGCTTCTCTAAACAGGTTGATATCTCTGTCTTAGAATCACGTGTCGGAAAAAATACGCAGGATGTAAATAAATAAAAATGTAAGCGCTTAACTGAGCAGGAAAACCAACACCGGGTGTACACGCTGATGTTTACATTGAAGGAAGTCGATAATAAATAGGATCTATATGAACGGCTAGGAAATGGCTTCCTGTGTGTGAGAGAGAGTGTGTGTGTGTGTGTTGTTTTAAAGATAGCAGCAGAATGAAATCTCAGAGGCGGATCTCTCTCTCACACACACACACACACACACACACACAGGGCCGAGAGCTCGGCGGCTCCTGGAGCCAAACAATAGCAGCGCGTTAGAGACTCGGTCCCTCACCGTGCACGCGCGCGCGCTCACGACAGTGGCCCGTGTTCACTTTACCTCTGTTCACTTTTAAAGCCGCGGTGCTCCTCTCCGACTCGGTCCCGGGGCGCGCGCTCCGGTCACTCCGTAGAAAACGAGCGGACAAGTGAAAAGGCGAATATGAGCGTCAGGCGGAGGAGAAAAGCGGGTGTCGGGGTTTGGTGAAACTGACAAGTCACAAAAAAACCCCCAAAGAGGCCTGCGGTTAGCAAACTAGCTAAGCTAACCGTTAGCTCGCCCGCTTATCTCGACAGCCCAGCTTTAAACCGAGAGCAAACAAACTCGCGTGACGGTTTAAAATCACGACTAGGTGAAACACGACGAACCCACGGCGACCATGTTTTATCTGTTTATCAAATACAGCGTCGATCTCCTCGCTGTTTGCCGTCGGCGCCGAGCTGAAGTCCCCATTCCTGCCTCTCCGCGGCGTCCATTACACCAGCGCCTTATGGAGGCCAAACTCTCGCCACTCTCTCTCTCTCTCACACACACACACACACAGGACCAGTATGCAAATTAGCTTGTTCTACAGGGGCGGTTTTTCCACCACCCGTAATCTGAAAACCCCGCCTCTCATTCTATGATTGGCTAGAAGCGTCAGTTTCCTTCGTTACTATTAGTACATAGTGCCCGCCCCCTGTCTTATGATTGGTTCATCAGGTAACCCTTCACGAGCCTCTTCTGTCATTAGACAGTTCTCCTGCCAATCACTAGCCTGAGAGGCGGGTCTTGCCGGAATATCGGTGGAAAAAAACTCTACCGTTGCTACCAGAACAGATGTGTTTTCGACACTTTTTACGACACCCTTGCCCGCTTGACGACCGCAAAACAAAAACAACTCCGACAACTGTTTTGCAGTCTAATCACAAATAAAACGTCTGAATCAAAAAGAAAAAAAAAAAAAAAAAAGCAAAACCTATGTTTATTAATAGGTTTTTGCTTATTTTTGGTGCTAACCGTGTTAACATGGATCTCTGATTACAAATATTACCCGATGTTAGTCATGTTTATATATTTATATATGTATATGACTTGTCTATTTATGCCCTCTAGTGGAATAGTGATATATTTTATAAACACGTATTATCTGTTAAAAATAAAACGTATTATCTGTTAAAAATAAAACAAAAAACAAACGTATGTGTACTAATTACATATTTGTAAGTAAATGTACAACTTTACAATTAGTAGTAACTTAAATACTGTTTTTAAAGTAACATTAAATAACAACACTAAATAACAAATCATACTTAATTAGTTAATTAATTAATTAATTAACAGCATTGATGAGGGTCAAAGCGGACTCGTCCCATGATGCGCCATTCAACTGGAAAGAGGTCCGCTAAGGACCGCCCTTAAACCATGACGTAAACTGATTGGCTGTTATATTATCCAATGAAATGTGCGAACTCCATGATGCGGTATCCAATAGGATTAGAGGGAGCGGTATTTGAATCGTCGCAGGGCCTCTTTGTTGCTACAATCACATTTGTTTTTGGACGTTTAAACTAAAGAGAGTGAAGAGTACAGGCATTTTTTAAGGTTTTAAACTCCTGTGATTGCAGTTTACGGTATTTGCCATGGACCTTCGTGCTGTTGTGAGTGCTTGTTTTACAAACAATGTTCTTTTGCTTTCGTGTATTTATGTTGCGTGGTTATGGTAACGTTAGCAAGGTGGCTTGTTAGCATTAGCCTATATAGACTTCGTTCTCTTTAAGTAAATTTGCTCAGTTGAGTTGTAGTTTTTGATTAATGTAAGGCTGGATACGATTTATAGCTGGTAACTTTTTGGTAAAGCTTGATGTCTGCATGGCCTTCTTTCCAAAATGGCTCTCTAGCTAATGTTAGCTGTCGTGTACTAAATGGGTTGTTTCAGAAACGCAGGCCTTAGTGCACTACAGAGTGGTTTTGTTTAGGGATCGAGTTGCTGTTTGGTGTTGTCCATGTCGTCCGTCTAATATGACTTTCACGTGTTCGTTGAAAAGTTTTAATATAAGGCACAAAACATCAGATCATAGTGTTCGTCTACCTGCTTACTTGACTTTCTGGCTCACATGAAGCCTTTCCTCTACTGTGAAAGGCTTTTAAATGCCTATTAAACTTTTCCAGCTGGCATTGCTGAGTTAGTAATGAAGCTGGAAAATGTTTCTCCTGCTGGCAGAGGTGGTCCACCTGCTTAAACAGCTTGTCCTGTTTGTTTTCAGCAGGGCTTTTTTTTTTGGAAATGAATTAAACCATGGTGTATACTTTATTTCTCTAATCTTTTAGCACCGCAATGCAGAGAACCCAGCACCAGTTGGTGGTAAGGCAGGAGCTGTTCATGTTGGTGTGAGGAGGGCTGTCCTGAGCGAACTGTCCAACTTTGCTGCCAAACCTGCAAAGACGACGGTACGGCTCTTCCTTTATCTGCTCCTGCGTTTTTATTCTTTCATCACTTCCCTGCTTTCTTGCTCATCCTCTTGCTCTTGTCTCGTTTAGAAGGGTCTCAAAGCAGCAGCTCAGCCAGCTGCTGTGCAGCCTAAACGTGTTCCAGTAGTGCCAGAGGTCCTCCCTCCTGCTCCACTTCCTCCCATGCCACCAGTTCAGGCTGATGTCTCCATGAAGGAGGAGGATGATCTGTGCCGAGCCTTTTCTGATGCCCTCTGTCCCGTTGAGGACATTGATCAGGGTGACGCAGACATCCCACAGTTGTGCTCGGAATATGTAAAGGACATCTACGCGTACCTCCGCAGCCTTGAGGTGGGTTTGTGCTCCAGCTGAGGTCATTTCTTTGCCATGACTTTCCTTATTGAAACCAGTAACCCATCATGGTGCTTGCGTTGCAGACCCAACAGGCCATCAGACCAAGATACATGGAAGGCTATGAGATCAACGAGCGTATGCGTGCTCTTCTGATCGACTGGCTCATTCAGGTGCACTCGAGGTTCCAGCTGCTCCAGGAAACTTTGTACATGACCGTGGCCATCCTCGACCGCTTTCTTCAGGTACGACTTCAGGTTAAAGTAGCAGCTTGTGCCATCAAGCTCCAGCCCGGTATTAAAATGCTTGTTTCCACAGGTCCAGCCGGTGTCCCGAAGGAAACTGCAGCTGGTGGGAGTCACTGCAATGTTGCTGGCCTCAAAGTATGAAGAAATGTATGTCCCAGAGGTCGGAGACTTTGCCTACATCACAGACAACGCCTTCACAAAACCGCAGATTCGTGAAATGGAGATGCTCGTCCTCAGGGAGCTGAACTTTGAGCTTGGTCGGCCGTTGCCCCTTCACTTTCTCAGGAGGGCTTCTAAAGCTGGAAACGTGAGGCCTGGTTTTTCCCCTAGCCATCAGATTGATTAGTGTAACTCACTCAGGAATCGCTCTAGGAGTCGTTGTAATCAAACCAAAGCCGACCAGTCTGAACACTCTAAGGCGCCCGCTTGCCCACAAGCCCGGTCCTTAAGACTTGCCTGTGGCAGAAAATGTTCTGACTTGCAGCAAATGCAGTTATATAAAGTGTTCTATAAATATCTCAAATGTTCTACCAATCAGCTTTAAGGTTTTGGCTGTGCTTTAACGAATTAAACTGAGACTCCTGGTGAAGCTGCTCTTTCTGTCTGTATGTGACTTCAGTCTGACTAGCTGACATGTTGACTCGTTTGGTGACTGCTGTCTGTTGCCCTCCAGGCTGATGCAGAGAAACACACCCTTGCTAAATATTTTCTGGAGCTGACCCTGTTGGACTACGACATGGTTCATTACCGTCCGTCAGAAACTGGTGCAGCTGCCCTGTGCCTCTCCCAGCTTGTGCTTGATGGACAGAAATGGGTAAGATGGTCTCTTTATTTTAATGCAGCATGCAAGTTCCTTAATGCCCTCCTCTAATTTTACCCCCCCCCCTCCCCTCAAGTCTCCAACACAGGAATATTACACCACCTACAGTGAAGCTCACCTAAAGCCCATAATGCAGCACATGGCCAAAAACGTGGTCAAGGTTAACGATGGGCTCACTAAATATGTGGTAAGTGGAGTGAAATCGCAGACATGGAATCCATCGTAGCTTCCTCTGACTGCCTTCTTGTTCCAGGCTGTGAAGAAAAAGTACTCGAGCAGCAGGCTAATGAAGGTCGGCCTGCTTCCTCAGCTGAAGACTGCGGTGCTGAAGGACCTCGCTGCCCCTCTGCTCACCTCTTGAGTTTCGTAACGGCTCAACGCCGCCAATCTGCACTTTATTCCTGATCAGCCATTTTAAATGGACTGCTGCTTTAAAGATTCTGTGTGTATATATGTGCAAATAAACAAGTATTTTACTTTTTTTTTTTTTTTTTTTTTTTTTTTTTTTTAAAACATTTACTACTTGACAATTCAAGATTCTTTTTAAGCAGTTTTACTTTTGACTTTTTTTTTTAGGTGTTCTTGAGCTTAATATTCCTACATGAGTTGATGGAACATTTCAATAAAAGTCCAAAGATGTTCTCACTAAACTATGGCTTGGTTTCAGTAACTACAAATATTGTGGCAAAATGATGCAGGCTCTTGGGTTCAGGGTTATCTTGAAACTTAGGCACTGTGGCAGGAAATTGTGGTTTTCTCCAGAGGATGCAGAAGCATGTGTTCAAGTCTCTGATGCTCTTGAGGGTCTTGTGCTGTCAGACTCCTGTACCTGATTCAAGGTCTCCTTTGTTGTTCTGTTCTCAACCCTGTTGCCTACAAAAACAGAACAGCTACCTGAAGGTCATTTATCAAAATGTGGCTCTGCACCACAATGCCTTTGGGTTTCTAGTAGAACACACCACTCTGTATGGTTCAAAGTAGCATCCAGAGCTCTGTCCTGGCTTCCATGTGATGGAATGAACTTCACCTTGGTGTTTTTCAAGAGGGAAGTCTGTCTATTGGCAAACTGATTAAAGAGTTGCCACTTTGTGCAAAAAATGCCACTGTGAGCCAATAAAACCTGTATTACATTCATGGCTTCCTCAATCAAATAATGAAGGATTCTTAAAGTGGCTTGGGATTCCCATTTGCTACCTAAAAGTTTGGATAAAAATTAAAACACAGACAAGGAGCAGAGTGTCGTTAAATAAAACTATGATGTGTATGGAGGATAAACTAACAATGTTGCCACCTAAAGGGTAATCTGGCTAGCTAGTAGATATATACAGGGTTTAGACAATGAAACTGAAACACCTGTCATTTTAGACCACAATAATTTATTAGTATGATGTAGGGCCTCCTTTTGCAG
>JANCOA010000040.1:8472119-8482806 GCA_024363135.1 Leptodoras oyakawai
AGCCCAACTTTAAAAGTCTAATTTAAATAGTTTATTTAATTGGACCAAGGTAAGAAAGTATTGAAAGTGTGATCACAGATATAACTGAGAACTATTGAGTGTTGTACACTCAGTCATTCCTAACGTATTCCTTACACAGAGATCATCTTAATAATGCTATCCTTTACCTCACTTGTAGGACTTGTTGGAGGTTACAGGGAGTGCGAGACTGAATTTTACACTCTATTCAATTCACTCCTCCGCTTCCTTTCATGTTTCATTTTGAACTGATGTCAGGACATGATCCTGGTTTTACAAAGAGGGTGGAATTGATTTTTGTGCCCTCAAAGTCAATTGATATGGTAATATATTCTGATTCAGTAAAAGCCATAAGAATGTATGCAAGATTAATCTGGTGAAGTTTCACTTTGCCAGTGTTTTGGATTTAGGGACTAGAGCAGAATATTGGACATGTATGTAGATACGGCATATGGAACAAACATACATACTACATAGAAATATTTGATAGATATACACATGGCTTAAAAAATAAAAATATGCTTCCAAACACTAAACATTTTACTGAAAATTATTAATATGCATATATCATTCCACACATCTTCATTATTCCATTGTGGTGATAACGGGCAAATATTTATCTACAGTATGTCAGATCCTCTGACTGAGTCTTTAGACAAAGCTGCAGGATAGATGTGGTTAATGCATTCAGGGGTGAACAAAGAAGCAAAGGGTCATGGGTTCCCAGGGGTGGTGTTTGCTTTTAATTATGTGAATCGGAGCTAGGATTGGCCAGGACTTTTAGAATAGGAGGGATGTAGAGTTGCAGGAAAATGTGGGGGTGGCGGCGGGAGGTTTCAAGGCATAGCAGTCAATCATCCCTACACTCCTTCTTACTTCTTTGCACGTCCATGTGATAGCAGTATCCGGAAAAAAACAGGTAGGACAGAGAAGCCTTATTCACCTGTGTGGTTTGTAGGTGTCGTGGTATTGGGTGGCTCTGCACAGTGATTGAAAAGGCAGCTTGAGATGTGTGATTTCCCTGGAGAGCTCGTTTTTTGAGGTGTGTACAGAATGTAGACTAAGACATTCTGTGAAAGGTGATATGAGTAATGTGAGACAGCTTGGTCAGAGTGTAAATAGTCTGTGGAGTGTTAGTGTAAGTGCGGTGTATAAGTCTGTGTCGTGGTGTGTGTGTGGGGGGGTAATCTCTGTTCTCCCCACGTTCAAGCTTCTTTATACAGGCGAATGGGTGATTACCAGTTGTAATGTCTGGTGATGGAAGGTATAATAAAGGCAGAGAGAGAGAGAGAGAGAGAGAAAGGGAGAGAGAGAGAAAGGGAGAGAGAGAGGAAAGCGGTAACAAAAGCCTCTCTGAGAGGCTGCTGGTGGAGATATCACAGTAACTGTGTGTGTGTGTGTGTGTGTGTGTGTTTATTAGAGTGTGACTCAGAATACAGACCATGTTCTTGTTCTCTTTTTCTCATTCATTTGGAAAGATTATATAGTATGTATCTAGAATTCCAAGCATGCTTTATCTTCACTGGTATTTAAGCTTTTTAAATTAGGTTTCATTTATCACGTACATTTACCTATAACACAGCAGACACTCTCCACAGTAAGAACTTGCATTAATTCAGTACAATCACTGCCACACCCTTTCCAAGTAGGTTTCTGGAACCCAATATTAAATCTGTCTCTCTGGCCTTATCATTCCCCAGCTCACTGTACTTTCATCAATTAACCACCAACTCTGAAAACACCATCCACATATCCATCACCCACTTTAGTACAAGAAAATACTTACACTGTATTGATTGTTTGTAATCATGACATTATCCTGCATAGCTAAGATGACAAATAGATGCAGACGCTTGCTTGGGCTGAATTCACATATAGGAGAGTGTCTAGCCCTCAGTGCTAGGGACATGCCAGGCAACATGTGAACCTTGCAAATAAAGATCTGTCCAGCTCAATAATAGTAATTGATCAGGCACTGAGCAGTTAAAGCGATCCAGCGTCCTACCATGTAGGAGTGAGGCATCGCTGCTTGACTAAGAGGATCGATGGGATTCAACAGAGCTTGAGTCTATGGGTGTAATTTGGTCTCATTTGTTATTGTCAGTAGTTGTCTAGGCATTTGGTTTTGTGTCATTTGTTCTGTCTTTATTTGTTCTTTATGACTTGGCAGCATGAATTTTTTTAAATGGCTACAATTAATTTAACTTGGACTCATTGTCAGTAGCAGTGGCGAAGATAAACACAGTCTCTGCTAAGGATCTCATCCTCAGAGATGAAGGAAAGCTGTGCGCTTGAATCACAGTGATGTCACAGCCATTTGTGGTCCAAGAGAGCATAATTGGCTCTGCTCTATAGGAGGAAAGAATGATGTTAACCGTTCATGGCTGGTTGTTGGCTTAGGTATACAGATTAGAAGCATGATTACATGTTCAGCAGTTCAATAAGATGTAATGGTTTCATGTAGCTTTCACTCTTTGGGAGCTTAGGGTAAGTGTGGGTGTTTAACATATACCTTGAGGCTCAAATATTTTAGAGCATTCCTGTAGCAAAGAAACATCTCTAGTTGCTAGGATTTTAACTCACAAATGTGTACAGAAACCCAACTCATTGTATGAATAGTAAGAAAATGTCTTTTCTTTTGTTGCTCAGGACTGAATATCCCCAGAGATGGAAGGCCAGTGAGTGGCTCTCTCTATGGCTCAGAGGAAGAGGCCTGGGGCCAGCAGCAGCATGGCCTCAGGAGAGCTTCATGCTCCAGCACCATGCCCCTGCCCTGCCCCTTATCCCAGCAAAGAGTGTGAAGAGCGACAAGACTCTGAAACCCCTGTACCCCCTTACTGTGACCAGGAGGAGGTGGACCTGCCCAGCAGCCATCCTGCCACCCCAGATCACACCCACTCCAATTACCATGGTCATCCAGACAGCCTCGATGGTGACTCCAGCTCGGACTATGTCAACAATACTTCAGAGGATGAAGAGGACTATGATGAAGGCCTGCCTGAAGAAGATGAGGGAGTGACATACTACATCCGCTACTGTCCCGAGGATGACAGTTACCTGGAGGGGATGGAATGTAACGAGGGCAGGTATGGGCGCCCCAAGCCACCTCCAGACACAGATGAGTGCCAAGAAGCAGTGGAGGAGTGGGTGGAGGGTGAGGGTGAGGTACGCTGTGAAGTTTTGGAACAGGACTCTGACCAGCAGATATATGACGGGAGACCTGAACCAGTCCTTGATCACCATCCACACCATCAGTACCATCACCAGGACCAAGCTCTTCCTCAAACACAGGAACAAGAGGAGGATGATGAGGAGAGTGAGGAATACTGTGGTAATGAAGAGGAGGAACCAGAGGAGGAACAAGACAGAGAGGTCTACACAGGGGACTACTATGCCCCAGAGGACAATGGGAACTCCATGTATGCAGGCCACAAGGGTATAGAAGGTGAAACAGGTGAAGAAACAGAGGAAGACATTGACCAGATTGTGGCTGAGATAAAGATGAGCATGAGTATGGGGAGCCTGAGCAGTGGGGCTGATCAGAGCCCAGAGGAATTGGCACCCATGCCTGGACGTTACCAGGCTGAAGCTGAGCCCAAAGTCGAACCAGCGTCTTACCCCCCACCACACCGCCATGATGGCAGACCCAAAACCCTCAACATCCCCACTGCTGGGCACAACCCACAGCCACAGAGGAGCTCAAAAGGGCATGTGCACACCCCTGAAGAGAGGAGGAAATGGGCACAGGAGCAGCACAGGGAACAGGTAATAGAAGAAGTCACACACAGCTAAATAAGACCAATCTCTTCAGTGAGGTTTATAGAGGTTTATAGGTTTATAATGAATCTGATACTCCCTTTTAGTGAGGTCAGTCAGTGAGGTAGTGATGTGCGAAACATTAGGTACAAACCTTCAATAGTCCCATGAGCTGCTTCAGCACCTTTTTGGTTGTGGGCAGACAACAACCTCTTCTATATTATCGATTTGGAGATGAACCTTCATATGAAAGCCCACATACTGTACTCTTCCACCTGCCCAATAAATTAAATTCAGTGTGTAATAAAAAAGACCCATTTTACACAGATATAACCTGTCCTTAATAACTGGAAATTACAGATATAAAAGTGCAACATCAAGCTAAATGTGCCATCAATTACTTAATTTGTTGACCATCAATTACTTAATTAAGTTGAAGGCATCTCTCGGGGTCTTGCCATACAAATGCTCCTATGGGAAATCCCAGATAGAAATCCCTACAAAGGGTGGAGGGGCATAATTTCTATGAGAGTGAGGGGAGGAAAAATTAGGTGGTAACTGAGTTTAGGTTTTGGGGCCCTGGCACCTAATTTATGGAGAACTGGAAAAAGAGGGGGGTGAAAGCGAGAGGATGGGGAGAGAGAACGAGAGAGGCAAAAAAGGAGAGCTGTGTGCTACTGGATGGCTGCACATCAGGGATGCCAGTCAGTGACACTGGACCCACTCCATTGTGTCTGCCAGGAGCCATGGGGTGAACTGCTCCAGCACTGTCAGACTAAGAATTCCCTTGGTGTCCTGCTCCTCAGCTCGCACTCACCACCGACATGAGTCCTTGAGCTACTATGCAAAGATGAATGGGTGGACGACCTTCGTGAGTTTCAGCACTCACAAGTGTGCGCCTACGCTCATGAAGCATGACCATGCCCTTGCTGTAGCACAATGCTTAATTTAACTACCTTATCACAGTGCTTGCTGAATTTAACATGGGCTCATAGAGATTGATTAGAGTGTTTGTGTACAAATTGCAAACATCTGCACTATTAGTATTGCAAAAGACAATATTTTCATAACGGTTGACATACGTATAAGGAATTGAAAGTCACACCAAAAGTCACAGACAGTACACAGTAATAAAAACAATTCTACAGTAATTTCTCTGCACAAGTATTTAACATTTAAGTGTTTAACTGTACTCTCTGAAAATGTTTCAGTGCATATCCACTTAACTGTATTGCCACTTGATAGATGATAAGAGCAGTATGCAGTCTTCTAAAGATCATATTGTTTTTTTGTCTGTGAAGGTCAAGGCCAGTGTGTGAAGTGTTTTCAACTTATCTCAGACCTGTAATTTATTGATTGATATTAGGTTGATTTTTCTAATGCAGCAGCACAAAGGCACAACTTTGGTTCCACATTCTTTTATTATTTAGAGACAGAAAAATATTTAATACTCTGAATTCATCATTTTGCTTGACAAATACATATAAAGAATATCTAAAGTATTTTTTTTAACTTTGTGATAATGTAGTGGATTAGAGTGATTATGATATTTGGCAAAGTTCTCTTCACCTTCCAGAAGTTACTAAAATCTGCACAGAGGAGATAAATGTGAACAAATTTAGAAATTGATGCCTGCCACACACTCAAGAAAAGGTTGGGACAGAAGCATGTTTACAGCTGGATCCACTTTTTAAATGATACTTTTTAAATGTTTGGGAATTGAAGTTGAGTTTTGCCGTGTACAATACTTGAGCTGTCCAACAGTGTGTGGTCAGTGTTGTCTGATTCTGCTCTTCATGATGCGCCATACATTTTCAATAGAAGATCTGGACTGCGGGCAGGTCCATCACGCCACAACGTTGTTACTTGTGCCTGGCATTATTTTGCTGAAATGGACATGGGGGTTCTTGGAAAAGATGTCAGCATATGTTTCTCCAAAAATACCAATATAAGCCTCCGCATCAATGGTATTTTCACATATATACAGATCTCCCATACTGTGGGCACTCATGCATTCCCCATGCCATCACAGATGGTTTTTGCACTTTTTGTTGGATGGTCTTTCTCATCTTTGGCACAGAAAATCTGATGTCCATTTTTTTTTACAGAAAAAACACACATGTTTCCACTTTCGCCAGCGGACTCGCCAGTGTTTCTGCGCAAAATCATATATATATGGCTTCCTCTTTGCATAATACAGTTTCAGGTTTCTTGATGCAGTGGTGGACTATAGTAAGCCATAGTGATTTTGACATAGTACTCCCTAACACATGTGGCTATGTCCATCACCGTAGCATGACGGTTTCTCAAACAGTACCGCCTGAGGATTTGAGGTCACACACATTCAGTTGTGGTTTATGCCATTGATCTTCACGCACCATGATCACGCCCCTGACTCCCTGAAACTTTTCATGATGTTATGAACTGTAGATAGTGAAATTCTTTGCAATATTGTGCTGAGAAACATTGTATTTGAATAGACTGACAATTGTCTCATGACGTTTGGTACAAAGTGAAGAACTACAAGCCATCCTTGCTTGCAAAGGCTAAGCCTACAGGTTTGTAATTATTAAATAGTTGGGTTTATTATCAATTTTCACCATCTGGACTGAAATCCAGCTTTTGCTTTGCTTTCTTTATTGTTGTTTGTTGGTTTTGTAGCATAGTGGAACTGAAATTAGTGTGGCTGTGACTGGGGGTGATATGGGTCAGACCATGGAACAGACAACAAAGGGCTTTCTACAGGAGCTGTCAAATTTTGATCTTTTCTATTCCTTATCATTTGTCATCTGACAAGCTTTATATTGCATCTCTGGTATCCAGAGGGTTTATATCCCTGGAAAAATCACACTGAAACTCATCTAGTGTGCTGATAGGGTGTTCTTCCTGTTTCATTTCTCTTTTTCTTCTTTGCTCTTTCTCCCTCTCTGTCTCTTGCTTTCTCTTTCTCTCTAGGTGTCAAACAGTGCAGAGCCGCCAAGAAAACAGCAACGCTCTGATCTCAATGGACCTCTGGAGAACAACAATATCACTGAGGTGAATCCATTAAATTCTGGCCTAAAATCATTATGATTTCTTTAACCTACTTTAATTATAAGGAAATATTACTCTACGCCTGCTGGTTTTATTGTAGAGTAAGGCATGATAAAAGACAAGTCTGAAAGGAACAGTTTGTTTTTTTGCTCTGCTGCCTGAAAATTGAATTGCAACTGACATGAAACACAAGCAATCCTTCTTCCCCCTAAAAAACCCCAGACCCACTTTAAACTACATATATCTGATCAGTTGCCTTTGTGGAGCATAGGCAAGATGCTGTGATCTAGGTGGAGATTGAGGCCATTTCCAAGCCTGAAAAATGTAAACAACAATTATTGTGTTATTACAGACAAATTGAAGGAAAAACAGAAAGTGTCTTAGAAAGGTGTTGGGCCACAGGTTTCTGGAAAGAATAAGCAATATTCTCCAAAAGATATTCCCTCAGTTGGTGTTTTGATGATGATGTAGAGCATTCTCTAACACATTACTCAAAAATCTCCCATTCTGGTTCAGTTAGTTTGAGATCTGGTGACTATGATGACCATAGTATAATATAATTTTCATTATCATCAAACTAGTCAGTGCTTATACCTTGTGAATGGGGTCAGAGTCATCCTAGAAGAAACCCTTTCCATCAGGGTTGAAAAGTTTCATCATAGGATGGTGATCAATCAGAACAATTGTGTGCTGGTTTGCAGTGACCCTCCCTGCTAAGGGAATGAGTGGAGTCAAACCATGCTGGTAAAATGCCCTCATAGCATAACAGGGACACTGGTTTTTCCTTTAATTTGTCAGTTGAGTGATATATATGGTGTGTCAATATTACAGATATCTAAACATGTTTTAAAACTTACACCTGGTACCTTTAGCTAGTGAGTTGTCCACATGCTCTGTGCTATTTAAACAAAGAAATCCCTTTTCTCACTGTATATGTAGGCAATAAAAAGCATTTTTACACGCTCACATGCACATATACACTTCATTTGGCATTTCTTGAGGTAGTTTACATGGCAGAAGAAATACAGATATTTTGGTCTCAGAGTTATAGAGTCTAATGTGATCATTTCAGCTAATGTTGGATGAACAGAAATTGTTCAAGTAGAGTCATTCTTACTGGGTAATTACCTTGAGAATAATTATAGTGTCATTTGTATTCAGATGCATTCAAATGAAATCTGCAAATTTGGCTCATCACCAAATAGAACAATGTCTCTGTTAAGACTGTTAGGTGTTGAGCTCCCGAGTGGCGCAACGACAATGCGTTCGCCCCATCATCCGGAGATCGTGTGTTCGAATCTGGGTGATGCTATAGCTGCTCATAGTCGGGAGCAAGATTGGCCGTGCTCTCAGGGAGGGGCAGCATACGCCCCATACATGTCAATCAGCGCGACACTGTCCAGTCACGGGCGTCTGTGAGCTCATGTATACAAGAGGTGGGCGGGAGCGCAGGAACTGTTAGGTGTTGCATTTGATTGGAGAGGTCTTCATCTGCTCATGGTCCTTCTTGTGAGTTCTTCACTGGTTTGTCTTCATTTGTGGGGCAATTTTCAAGATCCTGTATTTTATATAGCACTTTTTTCTTGGGTAGCTTGGGATGCAAAACTCCATATACCATATTCTTCTGCAGTGTAATGTAATGGGGAAGTTTCTAGGTCACTGTGAACTGACAAAGGAGAAACCCAGTAAAACAGAGTTGGCTGTTTATTTTTAAGAAGCTTTACATCTCGTCCTGCATGGTCTTCATTACCCTGTCTGATGCAGATTTGGGGTTCTTCTCTTAGACTGCAATTAATGAGCATGGATGCTGACTTTCCATTTGGATGGATGTTACAAAGCAATATCTTTTAGTCAGAGACCTCACCACAAACTTGTGGAGATCTTGTTGTTTGTTGTTTGTTGTATGTGCTGATTTACCATCAGCTGATTAGGTCAAAAGCCATTCACCAATTAGTATCAACATGTATTTGCTATTGTTCTGTATGTTCACCGAGGCTCCTTGTTTCCGTTTTGTTTTGTTGGAGGTTTGTTCCGATGTTTTATGCAAAAGAAAAGAAATTGTTAGCACATATTAGTTCATTTTTAGTAGCCAAGCTCATTATACACGTTTCATCTTCAGTTCTTATTTGGATGTTTCTTCTTGTTCCCCAGCCAACAAAGAAGGCAGCATCTTTCCCCAGCTTTGTCGATGGTGAGTATCCACTTTGTACTTCCCTCTTATCTGCCTTCAGTCATCTGCTGAAAGGGCAAAAAAAGACTTCACGTCATTTTATCTCTACAGCAAAAATAAAATGCAAACTACAAGGGATATAGTGCCATAATGAAGGAAAAAAAAATGAAAGAAAGTCATTTTTATGCATTTTTCCTAATGACGGAGTATTGTAAAATGTTTAATAAAAATGGGTTCTGTAGACAAGGACGTCTTCAGTTGAAGTTACCTTTTGAAGAAAACTGTTAATAGATAGCAGCATGCACAGGAAAAAAGACACTTGGTGCAAGCAGGACACTAGATTAGCCAAAGCTAAGAAACAGAACTGAAAGAAAAAAAGAGTATCTTTGCAGTGTTATCACAAGGATGCTTCCTTTTAGCACAGTGGGGAAAAATATTGATTGATATAAGTTTTTTTTGGTGCTAGAAGAAGCTTGTGAGCTCTAACAGAGCTGTTTACTGACTGCTCATCTTTCTTTGGAGTCTCAGGCGATACAGTATTTACACTTCCAATTTACAGTCTGCATAATAATCCCACGCTTACATCTCTGGTTACCATGTTTTATACACAGGAAAGTTTGAAAGTCTAGCTTGAATTTTGTCCTGTTAATTTTGTAAAAGTTCAGTGAAGCAATGCATCCTGAGCTCAAGCCTTTTCTACTCTTCTTATCTTAATCTATGTGGGAAGCCTAGAAAATATCTTCCTGTATGTCCAGCTTTGGAAAAATGTTATTACAATATTTAAATATTATTCATTTATTATTCATAGCCTTTTTGGTACCAAGACGAGGAACACTACCATGACTAGAGAAGGTAAACTAGATAACAGAAGCCTGCTCTATGTCCTTGTACAGTCTGAAAAATATGATCCATGTCTTGACACAAGCTCACAAGCTTCCAGGTACACATATTTATATAAGATATTTTTATCTGGAGATGTCAACTTTATATTAAGAAGGGTGACTGAGTTGGCTTCTAAAGATTCTGTGTTTACTCTGCTGTGGGTGGCTGTATCAGACAGAGAATCACAGTCCTGAAAACAAACAGCTTGAGTTAAAAATTCAGAGATGCAACAAATGAAACAAGAATGTTTCTCCAGTTTTATTCTATAATAGCAGTTATTCTGCTTCCTAATGCTGTAAACCGTGTGGATCTAGCAGAGATAATGTCAAGGTTACATCTTTTTTTCACCAGTGCCAGGGCCATGTGAGCCTGAGGACCTCATTGATGGGATCATCTTCGCTGCCAACTACCTGGGTTCCACACAGCTGCTGTCGGAGAGAAACCCATCTAAAAACATCCGCATGATGCAGGCACAAGAGGCTGTGAGCCGAGTCAAGGTACAGAGTCCGATTATACCGGTTGTTTCAGAAAGCCTAGAAAACAGCTTTTTATTAATGTGCGTATTGCTGCTGGATCTGTGCGGTGCATTATTTTTGCTGAGACACCCAGAAATGGGTAAAAATTATGGGTCCTGTCTGGGGTCAGACGGAGCTGGTTGACTAGTATTAATTTTCCTGTTCTGCCCTACCATGGCTCGGTCCTTACGTCTGTTCCCTGTCCCTGTTCTGATCCCTATGTGTGAGAAGGAAGAGAGAAATTACTATCCTAGCGATTTCTATTCAGATGTGACAGACCTCTGGTAAATCATGGTAAATCTGGTAGATGTTG
>JANCOA010000040.1:8628764-8642132 GCA_024363135.1 Leptodoras oyakawai
GCTCTCTACACACTGTTCTTGAGCTAATCTGAAGGCCACATGAAGTTTGGAGGTCTGTAGTGATTGACTCTGTAGAATGTTAGCGACCTCTGTGTACTATGCACCTCAGCATCCACTGCCCCACTCTGACATTTTACGTGGCCTACCACTTCCTGGCTGAGTTGCTGTCGTTCCCAGTTGCTTCCACTTTGTTATAATACCACTGACAGTTGACTGTGGAATATTTAATAGTAAGGAACTTTCAAGACTGGACTTGTTGCACAGGTGGCATCCTATCACGGTACCACGCTGGAATTCACTGAGCTCCTGAGAACGACCCATTCTTTGACAAATGTTTATAGAAGCAGTCTGCATGCCTAGGTGCTTAATTTTATACAGCTGTGGCCATGGAAGTGACTGGAACACATGGAATTCAATGATTTGGATGGGTGAGTGAATACTTCTGGCAATATAGTATATGTTTTTCCTTCTTTATACCTATTTTCTTTGTCCATTATATATTTTTTTCTTTATCTGTTAGCCTTTATTATTATGATTATTAGCCTTATTATTCTTTCTCCAGTCCCTTTGTCTCCTCCCTCCCTTTCTATCTCCCTCTCTCTCTGTCTGCCTCTCTCCCTTTATTGTGCATTCATGCTGCATCATCCAGGATGACACGTGCTCTCTGTTTATTACTGTGAAGGGGGAGGGAGTGTGGAAGGGAGCAAGGGTGGGAGAGAGAGAGACGGAGAAAAAGAGGTTCAGAAAGCAGAGCCCTCATAGGGTAGCAGCATCTCAACAAAACACACACACACGCTCACAGAAGGAGCAGAAAAACAAAGGAGCCAAACGCTCTGAAATCCACCAGAAGAAACAGCAGACCCGTAAGCCTTTCAGGTAGGAGATATTCAGCTCTTTATATTTTTATTTATTCGTTTCATTTATTGTGTATTTGTGAAGCTAACACTCAAGTCTCCAAAGCGTGTGTGTTGTAAGCTTGTGCTGACTTTCTGTTGGTGTTTATAGCTACATGTTGGAGGACACTCAGAGAGATATAGAATGGGTGACAGATTAAGGACCCCCTAATGACCTTTACAAACATTCAACCCACTCCTACGCACACATTCAGGCTTGGAGCGTGTGAACGATGAGCTTCTTGTGTATTCACTACACGTCTGGCTGAAGTGAAGGTCATTACATTAGATTTATTAACCTGCAAAAGAGCTGCGTCAGATGTCAGGAGGGACCTCGCTGAAAATCAGTCTGGACACACCTTTATCTTTAACGGGTGGCACTCTGGGATTCATCTGGCTTTTGCTATGTGCTTCAGGATATATTTGGAGGCTGCGTGCTAACCGATAACAATGGCTCTCTGGTCTTGACCTAATCACCAACCCACACTTCACATAATATTTGACGCCTAAGCAGCTGGTGAGAAGCCAGACTGCAGCGATGAGTTGGAACTCTATTCTGGTGGTATGGTCCCAAATTGGGGCTTGTTTTAAGTTGTTTTAAGTTAAATTGGTCAATCAAAAAAATGGCCCCTCCCAGCATTCCCTTGTACTCCCTTGATTTGTGAAATAGACCAAGCATCAAGGGCTGGTTTGTCTCTATGTTGGATGCTATTTGAATTTTAGTGATGCTTAGTGTAGGACTAGACTTAGGCAGACACTTATGTAGACACTGAAGTAATTATACATTTTCAAATGGTTTGTTATGGGTTAAAGTCAAAGCAATTGCGAGTAACACAATAAAACATTACTCTTTTACACTGTGTTTCATTATATTACTATTTGTTTAACAACACGATTGAGACTCAATACCCAGAGAATGCAACATACCTCTACTGTACGTTATAGTGATATATTGATATATATACTGTATATATATATATACATACAGTATGTCCATATACCGCTTACACATATGAGTTTTAGCTGAAGTTGTCATACTGATGATGAACAACAAGCTTTTTGTAATGCACAGAACTACACACATAAATTTTAGGGCTAAGCTGGTAAATCTTAAGTCCTCTACATGCCTTAACATGCGTTTGAAACAGAAACTTTCCTGTAGTTGTGTTCGGTTAGACAAGACTTAAGATTAACTGCGGTAACACTAATCGTGCAGCAATAAACTGTTGAGAAAACTGCCATCTGTGGGATCTCTCAGACTCAAACTACTAAAAATGCTCACATGCAGTGCCTGCTCCCTGTTACATAACGATGCAACACACACTGTCTTGCCAACTTTCTTTCTGCCTTGGTTATATATCTCATGGACTCAGTTCCTCTCTGTTAGGTCTGGACTGCAGAAAGTCAGACGAATGTTTGTCTTTTGTGTCTAGAATCATGCTGCAAAGTTGCTTTGCCTCGTTTTCAAGTAAACCAAAGCTATTCGACCTGAGAGTTGTCATTTTTAAAGGCTCCCATTTTGCCTGCTCTCATTTAGCATCCCAGCTTTGCTTTGCCATTATTCCTTCAACCCTGAATAATGCCGATATCACTGGATGCTCATTTTGCATCCACAATTCAAATGCCTTAGATATACAGTTTTAATGCTCTTTATGTGTATAGTTCAAACTTCAACGGTTCTTGTTTTGTACTGCTAGATGGGGCCCGGATTGTTCTGGAACTTCCCCTCCAAGACTAGCTGCACGGTTTCACAGACCCTGCTGCAGACGATGTACGTAGTTCTGCTTGTAACCGTAGCTCGTAGAATTTTCTTTTTTTTTCTGGCATTCAGTCCATCCCTTCATTTATTTTTGTCCATCTTTTATTTCACACAAATTCCATCGACCCAGCAATCGTGACGTCTGCCTATGTCACCTTGAGGAGAATACATTTACAGATCTGTGTTGCATGCAAGCAACCAATCATTGCTCAGCACGTTCATAGATTGCAGCTTAACTGTGGTAAACTGTCTAAGTTGCTGTTTCTCACTGGCCAATCAGTGCAAGAGTTTCTGCAAAAAAGAAACTGAGATCACTTGAATAAACAGCCATGCCTCCGTCCCTGTAGGTTTTTTGGCAGCGGAACAAAGTGCATTAGTCAACTTGCTGACGACATGCCTGTTTGCAGATTTCACAGTCGTATACCTATTTATTTTGGACTGTCATGGAGATGAAGATGCTATAAAAATTTTCAGCCATTTCAGAAAAATAGATACTAATCTACCTGGGCTTATTGTCTATTTTTCTGAAATGGGTGAAAATGTTTTGGAGAGATGGAGAGATTGTTTTATTGAAGACAATGGTATGTGATCCACTGGCTGTTCTTGAGAGTCCTGGTTCATAACAGGGTTTCTATTTAAAGCAACAAAGCACCTGGATTCAACTTCAGAGAATTCAACTACATTCTTGCACAGTGTTTAGGTGTGAGCCCAAAGAAATGTTGACTGATGGACCATTCATCAAAGCTAGAGGACATCTTTCAATTCCTAAACTGCTCTGAGGAACATGATCTTTCTTTTTAAGCTTCCTTTTCCACCTCCAGGACCATGGAGCAACAGTAGAGACTATATGAAAGATGTAAGACTATATGCAACTAAATACAGGTATATGTTCAGCGGTTCAGAGTGCCTTGACATTGGATTTGATCAGGAACATCGTAGTGGCCTTCTTTTGGAAGAGGTAAAATCAGTCATGTAGAAAACCACATATTGCTTCACCATCTGCCAACCTGGCGAAGTCCCTCAGCGTTTGATCAGTCGTGGCAGGAATCTGTGTACAGGAGCTGGAAGCATAAATACCTCCAGAGGCACACGGTATCTCTGACATTATGGCTTGAGAGCCAGATAGCCTGACTACGCTTGTGAGCCATAATCTTCCAACAGAGGTGTGAAGTGAACGGTCTTACAATGCCACCCTTTTGTTCACTGTTTTCATGCTTTTAATCAACCGTTCTGGTGCAGGCAATCTAACATTGTCTAATAGAGATTGAGTCTTTGACGTCCTTGAAGATGTCTGATCTAAGCACATGAAACAAGATGGTAAATATAGTAGATGTTTTCTTGCAAGGAGACTGTTTGCTTGGTTGCCACCAACCTTGGTCTATCAAGGGGGCATATTTTCCCAAGTTGACTTCATAGAAATGTGTAAATTCATATATAAATAAATATAGAAATGTATGATTTGTATGTATGTATGTATGTATGTATGTATGTATGTATGTATGTATGTATGTATGTATGTAATCTACATTATCTGAACAGTCTGTGTTTCTGGCTTCTGATTGTTAGTCTTCTTTCTAACAGGACCATTTTCTAAATCTACTCATTGTATCCATTACTGAACTGGTAGTAATAGTGGTCCATCATCTCAAAGGTAAAGTTTTTTGTATGAATCTGTAAAGAAAAGAGGATTTAACTGCTTAGTCTGAGTGCTGTTTTGAGAAATCCAGGAGATTGCCAACAGATATAAAGCCTGGTTTACACTGTACAATTCTCAGCCACTGTTCCTGTAGCTGATGAATATCACACATCATAAAAGAATTCTTTGGCCAATGGTTAAACCAAAGTCAACTCTGTCACCAATACATTTCTGGAAGTGTTAAAATCATAGGGTGTGATTGTTTTTACTAGGGGTGTAACGATGCAAAAATGTGATGATGTGCATCGTGAACATATCACTATATCATGTGCACTCTGTTTATAATGCCATATAATGTATGTAATAGCATTTGTTGAACAGCGGAGGGCTCCAGCCTCACTAGCATGTCATACGTCATGCTCTCAATCACCTCAGTCTGAGCCGTAGCTTCAAAACAAAAGCAAACGTGATGCAAACTTTGAAAGAGGCTGACAGTGTAGCGATAACCACAGACAGGTGGATTACAAGGGCTATCCGGAGCTGTGTCACTATAACAGCACATGTGTTCACGGGAGAGTGGGAAACTGCAAGCTTCGTACTCAAAACTCGCCCACTTTTCGAGTTACACGCCTGGTTAAACATAGCTGAGGAAATCGGTTCTTTCAGAGTTGGAGCTTGACAAAGCTAATGGCAACATTGCTCGAAATATGGAGGTAGCGGTGAACGAGGCTGGACTAGCACCACACATAAAGTGTTCTGCCCACACGTTAAAGCTTGCTTCCCAAGCAGGACTAAACAGTTACACACTTAGTTACAAATCTTGTCTAGAACCACCAATAGGAAGATGACATGGTATGATATAAACCTCAGGAGACTTTAGTGGCAATGACAAAACATAAACGGAACACTGTGATGAACAAGAAAACGTCTTTATTATCAGCTCAACTCATTGATTCTCGACTTTCTGCAGATAATGCTGATTGATGTAGGCATTTTCTTTTCAAATCTAATTACAGGTCTAGTTATCTTTGGAGGATCTTCATCATAATCTGAGTTCACGAACAAAAGTGCTATCACGTAGTCTGTTACAGAATTCAGGGCAAGATTTTAGTTTTATCCTCACACAGCCTTAAAGCAAATGCCAAGAAGGTCAAATCAGGTTCCCTCTAGTGGTTCATCCTGTAAAAACACCAATTCAAGGAAGGCAGTTACTTATAAATCTGTTTAAGATTCACGTTCAGATTCTGTCTATAGCATGAGCCACTTTCTAATGAAGGTGCAGCATTCTGTTCTTTGCTAACCATTTGGGACTTGGTTGATTAGCCCTTTCATGCTAACAATCAGGGTTTCTCAACTCCTACATATTGACTGCTTTAAGACTGTTAGGGCAAATATTAACTGAACTAAGTCATGAGCTAGATCAGGTTATAGGAAATGATGAAACGTGCATGATCTGAATTTCCTCCAGAGGCACAGGGTCTCTTGGACACCATGGACTGAAAGCCAGATAGCCAACTGAGAACTTGAGAACACTACAGAAGCCTGTGAGTTAAGCTAGTGGCAACGTTAGCATACAACCTGCTTCTGTTTAATACCTGGTCTGTTTCCTGTCTTTCAACTTCCTCATGAATACACTCCATATCATTTGTTCTATGTTTAAATAATCAGTTTTTACATGGGAATTTTCCTTCCATGAGGATAGTTTCCGCTGTTAGCGTTATTAGCGGTACCATTGATATGACTGCTGATTAGAGTCTATCATATTAAATAGTCAGGATAATAATAAACAGACCAGGCCAGATGACAGGAAGGATGCTGTTTTGTGGCATTATTGGGTTTGTCTTGACTGGAGGAGAGTCAATATTTTGTCTCTGATTGTTGCCAGGTTATTGAGTCAATTGCTGATGCTTCTGGCAGCCAGACACTGCTGTTAGAATTCAGTCTGCTGCCCCGTTTACACAACTGCACCAGTTTTCAATTTTACAACACTCACTCACACACACATCCTTGTGTTGCCATCCTTGTGAGGACTTTTTAAAGCAGCTAATACTAATAATACTGTGACTACATATAAACCTATCTTAGCCTCTAAAGCCTAAGATATGTCCCTATAAGGTTAAAACAATTCAGATATTCCTATGTGAGGATTCTGTGCCTACCAAGATATTAAAAACATGCCTGCCCACACGCACACACACATGCAGCCCAGTTTTCAGACATTGACTGTGACTTGATATACTAGGTCAGATTTTTCCCACAGAAACAGCTAGACTAAGGGGCCTTCCATACCGAAGACATTCTTTTACGAGAACAGAAAATGTTTTTTTTCAAGGTGTGAAAACAGAAACAGGTTTCAGAGTAAAATCTTGAAAATTCAATTCAATGAAATTCAATTTTATTTCTAAAGTGACATGGGCTATGGGCCTTGTCCCAACAGCTATCCCTAATGAGCAAGCCAGTGGCGACGGTGGCAAGGAACAACTCCCTCAAATGATAAGCAGAAGAAACCTTGAGAGGAACCAGACTCAAGAAGGAACCCATCCTCATTTGGGTGACACTGGACAGTGCAGTAACAAATAATCCCTTCTATAACAAACAAAACATTAACAATGTTACATTAACCGTTAAACTGATTAAAACATTTCAAAGTCCACACTGTTGGAGATATAAACTGCTCGCTGATGGAGATTAAACTGATTAAATGTAAAACTTTCCGTGGCAGTTTATTCTAGTCGTCATAGGAGTAAAGTTCACGGCTTCCAAGAGCAACGTTAAGCTGTCCCTGACGGTGATCATCCTCAGTGAGGTTCATGTGGGGCCATCCTCAGAAGGAGTGTGAAAATGAAACCCTTATGGCAGTGGTGTCCAATCTTATTCACAAAGGGCCGGTGTGGGTGCAGGTTTTCTTTCTAACCAGCGGAAGCCACACACTACTGAAAGTCAAGATCCATTGATTAGATCCATTGATTAAAAACAGGTGGAATGAGGTGTGGCTCCTGCTTGACTGGAAGGAAAACCTGCGACCACATGGCCCTTTGTGGATAAGATTGGACACCCCTGCCATACGGCATGTGGATATGTAACCTTTTGAAAACGATGATGACACAGCCCCACCTTGTGCATGGCTATAAAAGAAACAACAACAATAACGGGCAGCGTTTTCACTCATTTTTTGTGAGTGTCATCCTGTTCAAATCATCCTGTTGTCATGTGGACTGGGTCTTGTTTTAACAGAAGGCATCAGAACAGATCAGGGGTGGCTCCGTGGTTAAGGTGTTGGGTTACTGATTAGAAGGTTGGGGGTTCAAATCCCAGCACTACCAAGCTGCCACTGTTGGGCCCTTGAGCAAGGCCCTTAACCCTCAACTGCTCAGTTGTATAAAATGAGATGAATGTAAGTCACTCTGGATAAGGGTGCCGAAATTCAGTCAATGCCAAATACCATAAATGTACATTTTGTGGGCAGTGGTTAAGAAGATGGACTACTGACCCAAAGGTTGTGAGTTCTAATCCCTCCATAGACAAGCTGTCACTGTGGGGCCCCTGAGCAAGGCCCTTAACCCTCAACTGCTCAGTGCTCAGTGTAAATAAGATTAAATGTAAGTTGCTCTGTATAAGGGCGTCTGCCAAATGCCATAAATGTAAAAGTAAATGTAAGTCCTCCCCATTAGCTAGTTCTGTATCTCCTGAAAAACCAAACTGAAGAACTGGCCCAGCCACTGCACCTTTATAAAATACTACACAAGGATTATCAAGGAGAGCTCTATGTGTACAGTTGGATTTAATAGAAGACGGCACTAGCTGCAGTCTTGTGTATGCATGAGCTCACAGATGCCCACATTGTCTAGTGTGGTTCTGACTGACAGGACAGAGAATTGAATGTTCCATGTTAATTGTTAATACAATGCAAATTAATATTATAACCAATTTAAATACAGTGATGTAAGAAGAATAAAAACATGAGGACAGTGTGTTGTTGGAAAAGGATCCACTGTGGGGTGGTAAGAGTAAATTCGCTTGTCACTGAGCCACTTCACACCACCCTGTCTTGAAAAATTTTCCTATAACAGCATGGCCGCCTGTGTTTTATTCCTTCCATAAACAACATGCAAATTATCTTATTGTTGTTACTACCCCTGTGTTCCACTCAGCAGTAGGTTGCCTAAGAAGGCAGCATATTTGTGCAGTGTTTGTTCTCCTGTGACAGTCAGACCCTGTGTAAATCTGGGTGGTTGGGGAAAGGAAGGGGGGGGGTGTATCTTTCTTAGAGAAGGAACAGATGAACAACAGGTATAGAGATAGAAAATGGTCTTCAAGAATGTAAAAGGTTACTTTAACATTTGAAGCTATCTTATGAAAAGCTTAAAAGTTTAAGATAGCAATTCAAACTGTATGCAAATTGAAAGCAGGGGCAAGTGTAGATGCAGAAAAAAAACAGAACAACCCAGCAGGGTTCACAAATGCTGCTTGACGTTGCCATGGCAACACTGGCATGGGTGCGGAGCCCAACAAAAAGCCTGTGTAAGTCATTGTGGTTTGATGTGATGGAGGAGTTATTTTGGGCAAGAGGCAAATATGAGACAATACGGATGTTGGATGTGTCTTTTCAGGAGCTGGGAACGACTCATAAACATCTGTGAGTCAGCACTAATGGAATGTCAGTTTCTGAATTTGGTCCGAAGAGGATCTATAAGGAAGACAGTCGTGTCTGATGAGAACTTGGGTAGTCGTTTTTATGTGAAGGAAAAACAAAACTGTCCAACTGGATTTAACTTGATGAATAATGTAATGGGTTTAGCAGGAGTTGGTCCAGAGTGAAAGAGCTTCTTGTTTTCAGGCCTCTTCATTAACACTTTTGAGAAAGAGAGAGAATGCATGCTGGCCGCTGTTGTCACAGTTACCCAACACTTTGGCTGTGATTGTGTGATTTTATCCGCTGTTATGCAACCAAACTAATCAACCCCTCAAGAGCTGCTGAATCATTCTCACACCATCACAGTCAAATGGTTGACTGCCAATAAATTACAAAAAAAAACACAGAACATTTAGAACCATATTGAATACTTATACAGTATGATAGGATAATCTTACTGATCCTTAACAGGAAATTGATTTGTTGCAGCAAAAACAAAACAAAGACATGAACAACAATAACGACAATGTATAGAATGACAACAAACTCTCAGTAGCCACTTTATGGCTGCCTTTTTGGGTGATCTGGCCACAAAACTGAATACAAGTGTAAACAACCACCAAGACGTGATCCATTAAACTGCTTGCCAAGGTGGTCTGAGATGCATTTGACCACATATCTTTTGTAGTATAAAAGTGTGGTTTGCAAGGCACAAATGACTTTGTCCTGTCAGTCTCAACAGCTGGAAGAGCCTGTTTTGTTATCTTATCTTGCCAGTGCTAAACATATATGGTGCCCCTGTATGAGGTCCTTTGACCTTCTGGCAGAAATGGCATATACAGTACTGAAGTGGTGAGCTGGACACCTTGGAGATGCATACTAGACTCAGGAGTAAACAGCAATATGTCTTGGCTGTCTACCAGTGACCCAATCGCCCAAGATGCATTGTAAAACCAAGTGTAAAAACGGGCCTATGATAGTATACCTAACTTGCAAAATACATAGTATACCTATCCTATCCTCTGGACGTCACTGGTTGTGTCCGCCAGCGTGTATATAAAGCAATAGACATCTATGGAAGCTTTTAGAGCTGTTATTGTAAATGATTATAATTTTGCATTTTCAGCATGGTTTAACAGTTGGAGCTCGTGACATGGGTCATAACATTTCAGTGGTAGAAGCAAAGTTTGGATTTTCATGTATGAGCATTTCAAGAATTTCAAGTGACTATAAGAATTCCAGCAAAACCTCAAACTTATGATAGCAGTGTGGCTGTAAAAAGACTCTGGGTGAATGTGACCTGCATCGGCTGGCAAGAGTCGTTTCATGTGATAGGTGTGCAACACTGCCTCAAGTAACATCAGAACTCAATGCTTGGGCGTCAACAAACATCATTGTGAGGACTGTGCAACGTTCCCTCTAAGATCCTGTGAGGGATCTACCAAGGATTAAGTGGTATTTCATTTTTTTCTGGTACTTCAGTGTACATCTACACTTATTGACCCTTTTATCAGATAAACCTATGATATAGATGCACTTTTTTTCCAAATCAGAATCAGACTGTAGGTGTCTATAATTTGTAAAGCTCCTCAGTTTATTTCATATTATCCTGCAACAGATGTTAGCCGTAGGGCTGCACCATGAATTCATATCACAAGAATGATAGAAGCCAAACACTGTTACTATCTAAAGTACAGCCTTATCCAGAAAGGGCCGGTGTGGGTGCAGGTTTTCCTTTCAGTCAAGCAGGAGCTACACCTCAGTCCACCTGTTCTTAATCAATGGATGTAATTAATGTAGCTTGACTGTTAGTAGTGTGTGGCTTCTGCTTGGTTGGAAAGAAAACCTGCAGACACACCGGCTCTTCTTGGGTAAGATTGGACATCCCTGGTCTAAAGAAACAAGGCAGATGGACAGACAGACAGACAGAAAGAAACAAAGAAAGAAAGAAAAGGTAGCATCATAATTAAATTATAAACATTAATGTTCCAAATGTATTTTTGTTTCTATACTCACAGTAATTATTATTTTTAGATCAAGATTAAGATAAATTTTTAATTAATATAGTCATAGTAATCTGTTTACTTACAGCATTTTCTTATGTTTAACTAAAGTTTTTATATATTTATTATATTTTTTCAGTTCCCGTTTCCTGTTTCCAAATAGAAGAGTAATGTACAATATTTTAACAGACTTTCATTAGGTGACTAAAAGTCAAACACTGTTTGAAAAATATAAAAGTTAAAGAAAAAAATATATCAATCTAATGCTTTAAAGGTCCATAAGTTTATTTATGCATTTTTGACTGCTCTGCTGTTTCTGCCTGTTGCTCTCTGTTAGAAATGAGAAATTGTTCTGTCATGTACTACATTTAAGAATAAGTGCATTATGAAGTGCATGTGTCTGCATGCCATGGCATGGTGAAATAGCATGGAGCTGTGTCAGTCGGTAAATTGACCTGCAATGAATCACACCCTGTTGAGTCAATTCAGCTAGGTTGATTAGCATTAACAGGCTGGGTTGTTGTTGTTTATTGAATTGGCATCCTGCTAAGTGATGGAGCTGTTCAGGCCTGCATGACTACACACACACTCAATATGCACACGCTGCTGGAGCTAATTTATCCCCGTTAATGCAATAAGGTGTGTTTTGTATAAATAATGTGTATTATATGGGGAATATGTTCCTTTTGGATGCGGAGAGATAAATCTGATGTTGCTCTGAAGCAGCCTTACAAATCTCAGGTATTTGTCTGTTGCTATGGTGATTTCAGGTTGCTCTCCAAGATGGCTGGCATGAAGGAACAGCAATTCATCGAAGAGAAGCCGCTACTTCCAGAAACCAGAAGCCAGGACACAGAAACGGTGAGTGTGTATGTATGTGTGTGTGTGTGTGTGTGTGTGTTCCTGCTACATTTGATGCATCTAAATATAGTGGATGAGGTAGAGATTTGGGTGTCCTCATTGCGTGGATGATTTTGCATCTCTCTGAACCCACATAGCGCTCCATTTCAGTTTCAGCATATAGAGGTTACTAACAGGATCTGAAAAGCATGAAATGCGGGGGCAAGAAGAGCGTCATCTAAAATAATGGTGTTGATTTTAACACCTGTATGAAAACCTGTTTTTATGGCTTGGAACATTCTGTTACTTGAGCACATAAACTGTGTTGGATTCCAAGCCACATACAGTGAATGACGTAAAATGGCTACTAAGTAAAGCTGTGGTTGATTGCTGAAGTGTTTCTACACCTGTAATCACATTACTTGAAAAAAAAACCCTTTGAACTGTTATTTGAAATATTGCCATGCATTGGGTAGTTTGTTTGTATTTTTTCTTTCTGTTTCAGGCTTCTGGAAATTCATGAATACGAATATTATTTGACTGATAGATGCAAGAGAAACAATTCACTTATGTTTGTGAATATACTCCATGGTCACACACTATTTTTGTTAAAATAGAATTTTGCTGTGCCACAAATTTGGCCAGGTTACAAATGCTAATAGCTTCCAGTTTTACATCATCATGCAAATGCATATCTGAATCACCACTGTGAATTTAAACCATACAGCAGTGCTAAAAAGTACACGACAAAGGGTCAAAACCATAAACACTAGGACCTGGGTTTGATCCAAACCAAGCCACGTAGATTATAGGCTACAATAGACTATATAGATTATTTCTAGGCTATAAAATGTTTTTTAAACTTTATATCAATTGCTTCTAGTAACACAGTGAAGTGAGGCATGTGTTATATCTGTGGTAGTCTGGGAAAAATCTCGGGACATTGCTATGGCTAAATTCTGGCAAAATGTTTACAAAAAAGGCAAAGCATTCTTTAATCACTTCTATTCAAAACACATAAATATATCTCACCAAAAGAATATAGAAATGAAATGGACAGAATCAACACCTGCTGTCCAGTTACTGGCAATGCTCAAGCTTCATCACTTACCCTGTAGAAATGACAGAAGTTGTCATTCATATGTGCGAATCAAAGATGAGGAGAAATTCAGCTAACAGAACAAGACTCACAGTGAATATTTTAGAACCAGTGTAAGAGTAAACAAAGTGACTGATTCTTTACCTTAGGAAATATTTTGCACAGATTTGATTAAATGGGACATATTATACCCATTTGTGACACATTAATACAGTTCCCTTGGGTCTTAATGAAATATCTGTGATTTTTTTCAGTCCCTGATTCTTTACATGATAATGAGCCACTGCTCACCCTGTCCTTCTCTGCTGTAGGCTGTTCCTAAAGGCATATTATGTAGGTGCCACCCTGGCCATTAAGACATACAGTACAGGCCAAAAGTTTGGACACACCTTCTCATTCAATGCGTTTTCTTTATTTTCATGACTATCTACATTGTAGATTCTCACTGAAGGCATCAAAACTATGAATGAACACGTGGAGTTATGTACTTAACAAAAAAGGTGAA
>JANCOA010000040.1:9001683-9012220 GCA_024363135.1 Leptodoras oyakawai
CCTACACCATACTAATACATTATTGTGCTCTAAAATGACAGGTGTTTCAGTTTAATTGTCTATTGTCTATATCTGTATATATTTTTAACATTGCGATTGCTATTATTATTTTTTTGTTACATGTAGCACTTTGAGATTTACTTTAATGTAAAGTGCGTTATAAATAAAATGTATTATTAATAATTCACTAGGTGTCGTAGGGGTGTTAACTAGTCAGGTCAGTGAAAAAGCAGCAAGCAGACAGTAAGAACAGCAGGCTAAATGTACTTTGTTAGTCCAACAATTAGGAGTGGTTGTAACATTATGCCAAAATAATAATAAAGGGTTTGGTACATACCTCGGTTTGGGAGTCGCAGCTCAGTATGTTTTTGGTTCAGTGAAGAAAAAAAAAGACATGCAAAACATGAAATTTCTCCTCTAGTCTGTGTGAACGCAGAGACTGTCACGTGTGAAAATCCCAGGAGACCAGCAGTTTCTGAAATACTCAAACCAGTACATCTGGTACCAACATTCATGCTCCAATCAAAGTCCTAGAGATCACACTTTTCCCCTATTCTGATGTTTTATGTAAATTTTGCCTGAAGCTTTTGACCTGAATCTGCATGATTTTTTTTTTTGCATTGTGCTTCTGCCACATAACTGTATTCCTAATAAAGTGGACAGTGTATGTGTATAGGTATCGATACACGTATATTCACTTCAGGTAGTGTATTGTTTTTGTATGAAAGCAATATGTTTTTATGTAAATAGGCTAAAATGTGAGGCACATATTGGGGAACAATCCCTTTCAACATGTTTCAGTCCTGTTTTACATATGGCCACAGAGCCTATGTGATAAAAAAAAAAACACCTGTGGTGCTTGTTATTGCCTTTGCCTGGTCAGAATTATCAGGTAGACCAACCTCATCATATAGTACTCCAGTTACAGTTCCCTTATGGAATCGGGGAAGAAACTGGGTTTTTAGTTCCGCACACAGAAATATAGAAGAGAGGACACACTGTGTCTTGCAAGTCCATCTGCTGGAAGCATGACACAAGACCGTGGACGTTTGTATTGCAGTTCCGGTCTCAGTTTCAGAACCATTACACTCCTATCGAAAACACGTCAGACGAGATTTAGCCCAATCTACAATCAACTGGGATTTTTTTTGTATTTCTTTTGCTTTAATGGCACATTAAGACTTCAGTATTGCCTTGTATAAAGTGGTGAGTGAGAGTGTGTATGAGAAGCCCATTCTTGCCTGATCCCACTGGAATTCCTTCTGCAATCATTTTTGTTGTGCGTTACAGCTAAATAAAATTACACTGGGCCAGGGTGAATTCCATTGTGAATAGTGCTGTGTGAAAGCATGCTTTCAGAGCCATGGGTTGCACATCACTATCCAATCCCACTCAGCTCATTAGGAATCTGATCAGTGGTGCATGCCAGCTCCAAGAGGCTGACACAGATTCATTTTCAGTCACTACAGAGGCCACAACTGAACCTGGCAGGAAACCCTTTCAGACACTGCTGTAGACATTGTATCCTCCACCTATCTTTAACCTACACAGAGTTTCAGCAATGCGCAATCTGAGTTTCAGAACCAGCCATTTCAGCTGAACAGGACAGAGCAACTGAACAGCTCATAGTATGAAAAACAGATTTATTATTTTGCACATTTATTCATTATTTTATTTATTGTAGCCTAAAAATGCATTAAAGTTGGACAAAGTCAGTGTTGATGCGACCTTTGCTGCACAAATAAAACTCACTCGCTCACTTTCTTCACTTTTTACCACAAAACCCTGGACAGTTTACTCTTAAGTCCTGAAATAGTTATTTGCTTTAACTTTGGAGCTTAACTAAGACTACTAGTCATCTAATCAAAGACATTTTTTTCAATTACTGGCATTGGGTAATGTATTTACAAACGGGAGATAACACTTGCCCAGAGAAGAACCTGAACCTTTTGTGCCACACAGCCACTTTGCCATGTTACCTTTCCTGCCCGTGCTCAGTGTGATTCCTGACAAATGAGCCTCCTACTTGCTGAGCTATGTCCATAAGGGTGATCAGCCTCAGCAGGGTCACAGTAGGAAGTCAAGTCCAGCTGCATCGTGTTCCTGCTGACCTATCCACTACCTCCCGCTCTGATGATTCATGCTTTAGCTTCTGTGTCTGTGACAAATAGCTGAGCTCTAAAAGCCCTGTCCGTGGTGCTGAAACCCCTCCAGTGATATATAGCCATGGCTGCCTGATAAATCCCCCACATCATTCGCATTTTGACAGTGATTCATCACCTGTGGGTGTTTGGCAATTGGGAATTCATATTGGATTTTTAATGAAAAAGAATATAATGCAATTTGATGTCAATACGTTTTGTGATAGCCACTATTTCCTTTCTACATCTTCCAGTTTTATACATCTCCAGTCATCAGCCATGTACATGAAGCCATCAATAACCCTCATAACCACACAAAGGGAGCCAAAGCCATTTTCTTCAAAGACATTTGATGTGTGTTTGTGCTTTGTGATATTAAGATCACATACTCCATGTACTGACTTTTGAAGCAAGCATCTAATTTGTTCTATTTGCAACAAAACTGGCATCAACTCACAAAGAATATTGTAAAAAGAAAAGCTGATCATGTTTTTTAACTGGTTAAATGGTTAGATGAGCATTGTTTAAAAAACAAACAAAAAAAACAGAAAAAAGTCCACATGGCTTTTTTTGTATAAATGTAATTTTTTTTTACAAGTCTTATACATCATGTTGTGATCTACTCTATGAACATAGTGGATTGTAAAGTTTACTTTGTTTACCTTCCCACTGAGACAGAGCAAAGAGTATTGCTACAAGCCCACAATAGAAACAAAAGCCACTGTGGAGTTGCATTATACATGAACAGTCAGGTATCTGGACACAACCTTTTATGTTCTGTGCCTTGATCCTGCCTGAAGGAACAGTGCTCTCCAGGCAGCCCAATCTGGAGGATATTGATTCCCACATGTGACATTTATACTAAAGGAGGTGTTGAGTTGATACGATGTCACAAAATTCTCTGGGAGGGACGATGACTCCTGATCTGCCTCTGATTTCCTTCTGCAGTGTTCCAGCAGAAAGTTGGGATATTGAGTCACACAGTCTCGTGTCTGTTGTATCCCGCCTTGGTTCTTTGTAAAAGAGTTTTTTAAATGGTGTTTAAATTCAAAATATCGGCATCCACTTCAGCACTCACAAGCTGTGTAAGGCTAGAAGAGGGGCAGTGACTGGGACCCTGTGGTATCACTGTTTGTTGATTACTTATCAGTCTGTAAAGATGATCAGTCTTCAGCATTTTGTAGATGAGTGAACATGTCACAGCAGATGCTATCAAAAGCAGACCAATGGCATTGATCATCACCACTTTGCTCTTGTCAGATTTGCTCACTGGAGCAGCTTGCTCAGGTGTACTGACATTAATGCAATTTCTTAAATGTCCCCTTTGCAGGTCTGTCATTTCTACACATATCTCATACTGTGTGAATGGCTGCAAATTTGTCAGATTGAACATTTTTACATCGGATGGCACACGAGCTGTGAAGCCCAAAGACATGGTGGACCATTTGATATTTGACACAAAGCTGTTCTTAGGTGGTACCCAAGATATCGTTACAAAATGTGGTTGTTTAACATCAATTTGTACATGCAAAGATCCATTTGATTGTTCTGGATAGTACCCATTCACTACCACTACAACAGACTTCATATCTGCCCCTATGAGATTGTGGGCTACGCAGGTGTACTGACCTGCCTCACTCTCAGAAATGTTAAAAATGTCCAATGTTCCCTCAGGGTGCACCAAATACTTGCTTGAAGCCATTCTTGGTAGGATCTTTTCTCCTGAAGGGGTGATCCAGTAGATCTCCGGATTTGGTTCTGCAAATGACCTACAGTGGAATGACGCAGAGTGACCACCATCCACACTGATATGTTCTGGAAGGCTTTCCGGAGAGATAACTGGGAGGCAGGTGTCCATCATTTCACGGAAGTGTACGTGTCGCACATGGCGGCCTTTGAACTCTGGAGGTCCCGTGCACAACAGAGCATCAGTGTCCATGAAGCGGATCTTAGTCTTGTTCATATTGATCCAGCGGACAACGCAGTCACAGTAAATCGGATTGGAGTGCAAGCTTACTTCCTGTAAGCTGGGCAAGGACTCCACTGTAACACGGTGAAGTGCACTGAGGGCATTATCATTTAGCATTAGTGTCTCAAGCCTGGGCAGGTTATAAAATGCATTGGGATGGATATAGGACAGTCTGGGGTTGTTGGTGGCCTCAATCTTTGTAAGCTCCGGCAAGTTGGAAACAGCAAAGCTATCAATTGAAACCAGATCCGGCATGCTGTTGATACCCAGTTCTTTCATATGGATCATATCCACAAAGTCTCCTCGATTAATTCTCTCAATAGGATTCTTATTGAGATCCAGAAACTTGAGACTTTGAACTTTTCTGAGTGCAGCCTGGGGCACCTTTACAAACTTGTTCTCATAGAATGAGATGCTCTCCAATTTATGGAGACCAACCAGAGCATTATCAGGTATTTCAGTGAGGTTCATTCTTGCCAGTACGAGACTGTGGAGATTACTCAGGGGCTGGAAATTCATATTATGTATTTGGGAAATGAGATTTTCTCCTATGATCAATATCTCCAATTGGTTGAGTGCATGAAACCACTCTGGTCTGATCACTGTCAGTTGGTTTGAATTGAGATGGAGGCGCAAAAGTCTGTTGAGACCTTGAAAAGCCCCAGGACTGATCATTGAGAGTAGGTTGTGGTTGACATAAAGCTCTTGAAGGTTCGGTAGGTATGCAAGGCAGTTGTCGTGAAGGCTAGTTATTCGGTTCTCTTCCAAGTGCAAGGACAAAAGCTGGGGAAGATGACCTAGATAGATGTCACTAAGAGAAGATATATTGTTCTGAGATAGATTCACTTCTGTTAAGTTAACTATATAATTTAAAGGTTTTTCGATTCTGACAATGTTGTTGCTCTGTGCCAGTAGCACCTGTGCATCTGAGGGAAGTTTTTCTGGCAGAGATAAAATTCCCAGATCATCACAGTCCACAGTTAAAGCCTCCATATAAAGAGACAAAGGAGAAAACCAGGGTCGGATTCCACATCTGCACAGATTCTGACATGCCCCAGTCCACTCAGACACATGAACAGAGCCAGTCAACATAAGTCCTGCTAAGAGACAAAAAACAAAGAGCAGTTCTTTCATCCTGGCCCCCTTTTCCTCAGCAAATTAGTCCATATAGAGTGTACGGTTAGTGCTGTTAACTTCACAAATACACTGTCTTTCGTTGCCACAACAGTGGGCTGTTTTTATGCTGATGCCTCGTCTCTCCAATGGACCGGTTTCTTTGTGTTGTCCTTGGCAACGAGGAACAAGCTTTGAGTTTACTTGGAGCAAGCGTGTCAAGCTGGTACCATATATGAAGGTCACTGTATCCTATGAGGAGTGAAAATGGCGAAAACCAGGAGCTCAGGTTGTTGTAGGAGATGTATCACTCTGTCTTCGTTGTTATCCTCAGTCAGTCACAAACATCAATTTCCATCTGCAGAAAACAGGAGATGGAGAAATATAATGAATACAATGTCACATTATGGCTAAGACCGACTGGTACTGGCATTTAAAAATATTGATGTTAAGCGGGAGATTTTTATTACTTTTTCAGTTGCACAGGGGGAAAAGGTGAATAATGACTTCTTTGCCTGGTGCTCTTATATATCATTTCACACAGTACATGAACACACAGACCTTTTTTGGCTGTATATTAAAATGAAAAGGATTGTTGGGTTGTATATTAGGATTATCTCATTGAAGTTCAACACATGAAGGTATGTGTGGAGAAATAAACACTTCAGTCATGCCCAGTGTATTTTACAATTTATATGTATTCATTTGGCAGATGCTTTTATCCAAATTGGCTTACAATTTAACGGAGCAAATAATGGTTATGGCCAAGCCTCAAGAGGTTCAAACTTTCCAATCAGTGCTATATTATTCCAGCCATACTAACTGCTGAGCCGCCACTGCACGCTGAGGTAGTACTTGTCTTGTCTCTTTTACTGTGCCTGAGTGTTAAATGCTAGTGTCATGAGTATATTGCCCTCTTTGTCTAATGAGTCAAACAGAATCATAGTTCAAATAATAATTGTGGGCAGTTCTGGTCCAGTGAGTGGCAGAATCACTTATATTGCTACGTATAGTCATCAACAGCAAGCAAATGAGTCAAGCAATTATTTCATATGACTGGTCTCAGTAATAACCAGCATGTGTACTCTGTGACAACTGACATTATTATGTTGTCTAGTTGGAGACCATACCAAGAGTATCAATGCATTGTGCAGTGCTTTCTGAAAGTAAAAACGTGATGTGTACCCTGTTCCAAAGGAGGCCCGTAAACAGCCATGTGAAAAACAAAGTAACCTGCTTTGAAAACTATGGTTTTATGTATCAGGACCTGAACATATCATCTGGTCCTTAGAAGGTCTTAAAATGAGGTAAATAGAACCTAAACACGAAGATGAACAAAAACACACAGCAGACTCCACCATTTCATTATTTATTTAACAAAAATGAAGCCAAAATTGAGAATCTGTGTCAAAAAGTAAGGACACCTTTACTACTGCCATAAGAATTTAGAGGGTAAGTAGGGGCCAGGTGCTGCTAATCAAATGGCCTTGATTAATTGATCATCAGCAAGTCTGACCATCTCTATAAAAGTATAAAAGCAGTTTGCTGGTCTGGAGCATTCAGGTGTGTAACACAATGCCAAGGAGAGAGAGAGGAAAGACATCAGCAACGTTCTTAGAGAAACAGTTGTTGCTGTCTATCAATCTGGGAAGGGATATAAGGCCATTGTTAGCAAATTCATCCAACCCAAGCAATGCAAATAAAACAGGCACAGGGAACCTTGCAGTCGTTGAGTCGAACATGACCTCCTCTGTATATAAGTATTCTAGAGTCAAATGTCAGGCCATATACGACAGCTAAAGTTTGTTTGAAATTGGGTCATGCAATAGGACAATGATCCCCAGCACACCAGCAAATTTACAATAGAATGGCTGAAAAATAAAAATTATCAAGGTGTTGCAATGGCTCCATCCAGCCCTCAACCTAATTAAAATGCTGTTGCCAGGACCTTAAGAGAGCTGTGCATAATAAATGCCCACAAACCTCAATGACCTGAAGCAACGCTGTAAAGAAGAGTGAGCCAAAATTCCTCCTGAACAATGTGAGAGACTGATAGTCATACAGAAAACAATTATTTCAAGTCATAGTTGTTACATGTAGTTCTACAAGCTATTGGTTCATGGCATATATATATATTAGAATCTGTTGTCTTTTTTGTTAATCTAAGGTTATATTTGCATAATTTTAAGACCTACAGGGCCTTGCAAAAGTATTCATACCCCTTGAACTTTTCCACATTTTTTCACATTGCACCCACAAACTGAAATGTATTTTATTGGGATTTTATGTGACAGACCAACACAAAATAGTAAGTCATTGTGAAATGAAAAGAAAATGATACATAGTTTTTAAACACATCAAATTTTTAATACATAAAAATCTGAGAAGTGTGGTGTGAATTTGAATTCAGCCCCCTGTACTCTGATACGCCTAAATAAAATAAGTCACCTCATTATTAAAAAAAAGTCCACTTGTGTGTTATTTATTCTCAGCATAACTACAGCTGTTCTGTGATGGCCTCAAAGGTTTGTTAGAAAAAATTAGTGAACAAACAGCATCATGAAAAGCAAGGAACACACCAGACAGGTCAGTGATAAAGTTGTGGTGAAGTGTAAAGCAGGGTTAGGTTATTATAAAAAAAAGCTATGAATATCTCGCACTGCACTGTTCAGTCCATCATCCAAAAATGGACGGACTATGGCACAACTACAAGCCTACCAAGACATGGCCGTCCACCTAAACTGACAGCCCAGGCAAGGAGAGCACTAATTAGACAAGCAGCCAAGAGACCCTTGGTCACTCTGGAGGAGCTGCAGAGCTCCACAGCTCAGGTGGGAGAATCTGTCCACAGGACAACTATTAGTCATGTACTCCACAAATCTGGCTTTTATGGATGAGTGGCAAGAAGAAAACCTTTCCCATTTGCAGTTCGCCACAAGCCATGTAGCGGACACAGCAAACATATGGAAGAAGGTGCTCTGGTCAGATGAGATCAAAGTTGCAAAACGCTATCTGTGGCAGAAAACTAACACCGGACATCACCCTGAACACACCATCACCAGCAACTATCCTGCAAGAAGAATGGCTTAACATCCCTCTGAAAAGTTCAAAGGTATGAATACTTCTGCAAGGCTCCGTATTAACTACCAGATGTTTTTTTAATATGGCCTGATATGCAAAACTGTAGAAATTAAAGAGGGTGTACTTTGTTTTTGACTGATAGTTGCTCCAGTTGAGAGTACACTCTGGCTTAACCTGTGTTGATGCCGTGTATTGATGTTTTGATTAATTTGTAACCTTGAGAGCAGAAGCCATGGCACTCCAGGGCAATGTTAGATGAAGCTGTCAGTATTGCTACAGAAGCAGCTTTGCCAAGGACCCCCCTCCCTATATGACAGTCTGCATGCATTAGTCTGTCTATGGCAACGAGTCAACATGGGCAGGTGGGAACAAGCAGTCCTTCCTATTTTTTTCCCCACTGAAGCCATCTGTTTAAAGCTGAGACCTGGTTCGTTTCATGCAGCTTTTAGGCAAGTATCTTTTTTAAGTACTGAACAGCTTATCAGCCTGATAGGTTGTGAAAGGTTGTGATTATATAATCAAATGTACAATTAATAAAATAACTGAATGGTAGTGATTTTATTAGTATTCAGTACTAAATATTAGTAAAGTTGAAGAGAGGCTGTATAATGAAACATGAAATGATTGTGCTAGAAACATTCATTAGTGACGCAGCTCCGTAGTGCCAGTGTTGAATAAGACGTGGGCAATATGTAAGGAATAAAACATAGGAAAATGATCAACAACAACTCCTAGTTATTTTCCTATATCAACAACAGACTTCATATTTACCCCTATGAGATGTGGGTTATGTAGGTTTATTGACCTGCCTCCCTCTCAGAAATGTTATATATGTCCAATGTTCTCTCAGAATGCAGAATTAGCTCGAAGACATTCTTGGTAGGTTTTTTATCTCCTGAAGGAGAGATCCAGTAGATCCCTGTATTTGGTTCTGCAAATGACATACAGTGGTCAGGTGCCCATTGTAGTGTCTGGCCTTCAGTGTTTCTTCTAGAACTGCACAAAAGGTCCTTGCGGCCTTTCTGGTAATTAATCATAATCTGGTATAGTCATGACATTCAGAGTGCCTGGGGCCATCTTGATTTGGTGTTACCCGAGTTTGGGGCCTGTACAGGAAGGGGCCTCTTAGTAATCAAATGTAAGCCACATATGGTTTTGATTTCAAACAAAGCAGAATCTATACATCGAGGATTTCTAAATGACTTAGACCAGACAGAATGATGCCAAGAGTTCGTCTCTGGCCTATATAAGGACTTTCTTCAAGCGCCAAAATTCATAGCACAGTCTGCCTTCTACGTGCTCTCCAAGTGTTCACGGGGCTTGTAATCGATTCTGTTATTATTTGATATTTGTATTAATAAATTCCTTTACAAAGAAGAAGACGGTGTCAGCAGAGCTTCTTTACCTCGACTACATTGCATCATCCATGACAACAGATACCATACCATCATTGCCTTTGAACTATGGCACCTGTGCCCAGTAGAGCATCATGTCCAAGAGTGGTTTATTCCTCTTACATCACAGCAATTCACTATTAAGTTTAATTACATAAAGAGCAGTACACCATCATTTTTATTTGTTTAGTAGTTGAGGTTAATGTTGTGGAACATCTATGTAAGTTAGCTCTTGTTCTCATGTTTCCCCCTCATCAGCCTGCCTTATTTTCTCTGTCTTAAAGTTAACAGACAATTTATTTTGCCATATTACCATGAAAGTACAAAGTTCTCTGTCACAGAGAGTTCCCCAGGGGAAAAAAAGCTGTACCTCTGACTGTTACAATGTAGTGACACTGGAGACTCCTCCCATAAAAAAATACATGTCTCCTAACAGACAACTCTACTACATCAAAAGATATATGGTGTGCTCCCCATACAAGTAAATTGTTGCTATAGAAACAACAACCTTTTAACATTAACCTTGCAGCCAGGACTACCTTCAGGACCGTTATGATGTTATACTCATAGAGGATGACTAAATACCTTCAGACCAATCAGAATCAAGCGTTAATAATGCTGTGATATGACAGTGATGTGATATACAACCATATTTGATACACAGTGTGTATCACGAAGGACTGCTAACAAAAATGATAAACTTGAGGAGTTTTATAATGGCTATAAAAATTATTATAATTATAGTAAATTACTTAAAATGAGGTCTCACAGCAAGAAGGACCCGGGTTCGATCCCCGGGTGGGGCGACCTGGGAAATTTCTGTGTGGAGTTTGCATGTT
>JANCOA010000040.1:9038318-9048659 GCA_024363135.1 Leptodoras oyakawai
AAAATAAATTGTGAGCAATAATTTCCATACATGCAATATAAACACAGTAAGAGGTCAGAATCACCAAACACTGAACACAACTGAGAGTAAAAATACTGACTTATAGTAATTACCGAGAAAACCTTCCCGTTTATCGGGGTACAAAGGGTGAACATTTACAACAATAAAACATCCGGTTTTTTAAACACGAACAACTAAAAGATAAAGTAGTTAGTTTTCACACATGCGTCTCTCGGCCTCCATTTTCCAGCAGTAGTTTATACAGGCCTGCTCCATTACACACAGCGCTGCCTTCCTGAGCTCCATTTATTCTGGAGGAACTTTATTTCCCACCATAGAGAATTAAATAACACTTTAAATTCATGTCTTTTTGCCTACCTTACACAATGTCACCAGTATCTAAAGGACATTCTTGACCCAGAGATCCAAACTCCTCTGTCGGAAAAATAATGAGAAAGAAAAACAGAAACACAAATCTGTTTTACGGTTTGCTACTCTACTATTTACAAAAGTAGAGATAATTACGCTACTTATTACTCGTGGTATGTGAACTTCAGGAAAATGTGGCCTTTCTTTGTAAATTACAATCACCTGCTACTACAGAATCAGTCAGCGCCACCTAGGGGTCTAATTCATTTATTTTTTTTAAATTACTGCTACAGACTCACTCCTGGTCCTAGAAGACATTTTTATTGTTTTTCTAATTAACTCAGAGGGTTGCTAATTAACCAATTAGCTGAATCAAATGAAGTGGGAGCAGAGAAAACACTCAACAGGGTTAATTTCAGGACCAGAGTTAGAGAAACCTAGATGCTAACAAATTAGTTCCTGCAGTTGTTTTTTGCTTGTCTGGTTTCATACTCCTGGCACACTGAATGAGCTCTGGCTATCATTTAAAGCATCCCCTTTTTCAATTATTTAAATTCCATCTGCATATCACATTACATAAAACAGTTCTATGTAAAGCAATAAATAGTTTACTGCTAAATATATCTATTAAAACATTCAATAAGGTATGTATCTTCAATCAGGATGTATGTATTTGTCTTTCGAATAAGAGACCGACACTCCTGTTAGCCTAACTTGAGTTAATATTGCTAATAAAGAATCATTAACATTAAATAATTAATCAGCAGTGGTGTTGCAAATATTTTATCAATTGTTGATTTTTTTGTAACTAAATACACAACGTTTATTGCCAGACACACATTACTGGTACAGAACCAATCACAGTTTACACTGCTCATGATAAAACAGTAAGTAACTGACAAGCATGACATAGAAAAAAAAAAATCCATAAACAGATGGCTCAGCATTCATTCCCAAAGTAGGAATGAACATACAGTGAAACAAACAGAATCGAAGAGCTGTTTCTTACATTATGTGCAGCACAACAGAACAAAACCTACTGCTTTCTACAATTCTCTACCAAAGCCAACATTATCAGGCCATGAGGTGAAATTCTTCTTAAAGAAATACACAGATCGTCAGTTTGTTATATTCCCAAAGGCCCTGTGGGATAACTCGGTAAAACTATATACAGTGTGCTTGTCTTTCCGAAGTACACAATATCTGAGAGTATCAGTGGAAAGAAATTACAAAACAGCATGACTGTGTTTATAGTTTGCAAGGTGTACAAACACTTTCAATCTCTTGAATATAAAAAGTAATTATTAGCCTATAGTGCACAAAGTATTTATTAATTTGAAAGTTTTTGTGCTTGAATTACATAATGTGTGCCCTATTCCTTCATCCCACTTATTCCAGACTCCACTAAACTAGACCAAAATGCTGAAGGCTTAACACAATTCTATAAATTGGTATAGTCCTACAAAAGCTCACATACAGATAGAGCAGCAACTATGTATAAACCTTATATGTTTCCCAATTTCATGCAAGGTGAGATTCTTCAAAAGCATGTGAACAGACCATTTTAACTACCATATAAACAAATTCATATCAGTGTTTCATAAAAAAAAAGCACAGGGGAAATAAACAATTTGGATCAAACCCAATTGAATCCAATGTAAAACAATATACTGAATAACTGTTTGAAGGAAAATGCATAAACCATAAAAGGTTTAATTTTCATAGATATACTGGGATGAAAAGATTTACAAACCAATCAAAAGATTAACTACATACAAACCAAGTACACCCACAGGAACAAAAATTCTCCATTTCATTACAAGGACATCCAGCTGCCTCCTCTGTGAACATGATTTCTTCACATGTAGTTGACCAACATCACCTTGTTGTTTTTAGAAAATTTATTTTACCCAATCACAGTAAACTCATACCCACTTTCTGATCATTTATTCACATCAAAATGCCATCCAGACACATCCAGAGAGATACTTTCTAGCTCTTTACTAAATAAATGTAATCAAAATTGCTTAAAAAAATAAATAAATAAGGAGTAAGTCGTTTGTTAATGTTAGTTCAGCTAAGCTCTGCACTACTTGGTTTAGCAGACTACAGATCCGCCAAAACAAAATATGATGAAATTGGTGCAGCTTCAGGCTTCATTATGGATTCATGGTAAATTATTCTGAACTGACATGCAGAGCTGCAATATATCCAGGACAAATGTTCAGCTGAGTAAAAAGGCACACCTATATTACATCAGGCAGTGATTGGTTAAATGAATTTTTTAGTAACAACAAAGGTATTTTGATAAAGAAATGTCCTACTTGAAGAAATCACATTCACCTGATCTCTTGGTTGTGGTCTTTGTTGACATGGCCATAGTATGGTAGGTATAGATGTGATCTTAGCAAGGCTTTTAGCACAAGTGAAATCACAGTGATGTCTCCAGACTGTGCATGGGACTACCAGGGGTTTGAGGAGTGGCACTCTTTGTTAAGTCCTTGTAGTGATGAAATCTTTTGCTGTTGGCAGCATTATTATTCTGGTTAGGTGAAGATATGCCAGAAGGAATGGCTGATGGTACAAAACTGTGCTTTGTTGGTCCATCTTCCTCAGACTCTGTTTCATCTATTAGGGGGATGGCCAGATTAGAGTCTTCGATGCGGAACTCTGGGTGGCTCATGAAGTTGTGGATAGAGCTTCGGGATTCTGGAGTCTCCAAGCCTTCATAAGGGGACAAGGCTTCCCGGAAGGCATTCACCACACGGATCTGTTTAAAATAAACAAAAGAGGGGAAAATATAAGAATAAATTAGGGAAATTTTGCTACATGCTACTGAAATGTTTTGTTTGGATTGGGAAAGAAAAACTTAGTATGAAAAAACATAGTATGTTAATCCATTATCTTTTAGGATGGTACAGCTGTCACTTACTTGTGTCTGGATTCTGTTGAGTCCTCTGCACCAGAGGACCTGCCCTCTCCTCAATTCCATTTCAGCATGGTCGATCTCATCCATGGACTCCATCTCCTCCAGTTCCTCTTCTGGGATCTCCTCCTTCTGGGTACCATGCCCAGCAGTCTTCAGGAACTTCAGCCGACTTGTGGGAATGGTGGTTATCAGCTATGGATTGTTATTGCCAAAAAAAATGAGAACCATAAAAACCACAAAAGAAACAAAAAGACATGGTGTCTTTAGACTCACCTGACCCCAGACAAGGGACCCAAAGCCAAGAAAGACACACCAAAGCCACTGTTCAATATTAAGTTCTACACAGCTGAAGGGTTTTCCTCCAAATTGCACAATCACAATCTGCAAAAGAGAGCACTTGTGTTAAAAAAGAGAGGTTCATAAATCATAGATAGATAGATAGATAGACAGACAGACAGACAGATAAATAGATAGTCTTACTTACTGCTGTCTTACTTTACCTGTATAACAAATGTTCCAAAAACAATGGAACAGAAAATCTTGTTGTTGAAGATTCCATCAAACACATTTCTCTCGCCATGGATCTTGCGAGCATTTAACTCATTGAAGAGTTGCATCATGACAAAGGTGTTGAAGACAATTGTGTAGTGTTCTGAAGGAGGGGCATGTAAAGGAGCATTCCTGCCACTGTCAATATCAAAGATCTTCTCACCTGTTAGGGGATAAATCATAAGATAAAGATTATGTAGATTTGTCAAAAATCTTTTTTTGGCCTCCACTTTAACTCATGCTGCAATTTTTGACCAGGGATACTTGGCTTAACCTTGCTTAATATTATACAATTTCACACCAATAAAAATGCACTTCTCACCAGCAAACAGTAGAGTAAAGATGATAGTGAGCTGGTATACAGTGTGACCCAAAATGTTTTTCATCATGGTTCTGGAGATAAGGGGCTTGTTACGACCGTAAGGTTTCCTCAGCAGCAAAGCCTCAGTGGGTGGCTCAGTCGCCAGTGCCAGTGATGCAAATGTGTCCATGATCAGGTTTACCCATAACATCTGGACTGCTTTTAGTGGAGAGTCCTGTAAGGAGGGAAAACCTCTGTGATTCATCTACATAAAAATATTCCAGTAGAGGAGGACCAGTTTGAGGAAACACTGACCTGTGTGATACAGGCACCAGTGAATGCGACGATTACAGCCACTACATTGACTGTCAGTTGAAACTGCAGGAACTTTGATATGCTGTCATACACATTTCGCCCCCACATCACAGCTTTCACGATGCTAGCGAAGTTGTCATCTGTCAAGATGATGTCTGAGGCCTCTTTGGCCACATCTGTTCCAGCAATGCCCTAAAGAATCATGACAAATCAACATGACAAATACAACCCCTAGGAAAAATTATGGAATCACCACACAGAGGATGTTCACCCAGATTTTTTACTTCGTAGCACACATCACACAAAACAATTTTTATATGATTCTGGCTCTACTTCAAACAAACTGAATGAAATTGTGTTAATGAAATTATGTTCCTCTTTTTGAATAACTTGAAATCTTTGAGGATCAATTTTCACCAAGAGCTAAGATCTGGACTGTTTGCTGCCCATGCCACAGATTTCCTGAAGAAAAGCTTCAACACCCTCTTCTCTGTGGCAAGATACATCATCATCCGGGAAAATGGCTTCATCACCAAATTTACTTTCTATCGATGGAATGAGAAAGGTATCCAAAATTTCAACATACATCTGTGCATAGACTGTTGAGGTAATGACTGCTACATTTTCCATGGTCCTGACATGCAACCCAGATCATAAATGAGTGTGGAAATTTTATTGTTTTCTTCAGGCAGTCATCTTTATGTTTCATTAGAACAGCACCAGACAAAAGTTCCAGTATTATCTCCTTGGCCAGTGCAAATTCATGATTCATCACTCAATAACACTTTCCTTTAGTCACCCACATTCCATGGTTGCTCTTCTTTAGCCCATTGTAACCTTGTTTTCTTCTGTGGAGTGCTGGTTTTCGTTTGGCTTTTCCATATGTAAATCCCATTTCATTCAGTCAGTTTCTTCTGTCATAAACATAGACTCTTGTTTCTGCCCATTTGTCTTCCTTTTGTTTTGTTGGGAATCTTTTATTTTCAAGGCATATTGCTTTGAGTTTTCTACCCTGACATCTTCCTTGTCTACTTGTATATTTTCTTTTTATAACATTCCCATTTTTTTAATATGTACTTGCATGCCATTAATTCCCATAATTTGATGTATGTTCAAGAAGCCAGAATGTTCAGCTATTAAACAAAAACTGTTTTGTGTCATAACTGTGATATGTTTAATTGCAATGATGTGAAAAAAAAAGAAAAAGAAAAACACCAGATAAACATCCTTTGTGGTAATTCCAGAATGTTTGCCAAGTGTCTCAACATCCATCACAGATTTAATTTTTCTAATCCTGTTTAGCATTCTGAAATACATACCATGGCAAAGCCAACATCAGCTTTCTTCAAGGCAGGGCCATCATTTGTTCCATCTCCTGTTACAGCTACTACTTGTCTTTGTTCTATAGCAGTGCTATCGATTATACCTGAGATGGTAAATTACACAAGAGTTGCATTGCTGGATTGAGTATCTATATCTATAAATGGGATATAACTTACGACATCAACCTCTGCTAGTTCCAAAATCCCACCTTTTACTAATGTATGCTTATCAGTTGGAGAGGATCTTGCTAGCACACGTAGTTTAGGCCAAATCATGTCAATACGCTCTTGTTCAATCTGAAATGAAGACATACATTATTATATAAATCACAGAGAATTTCACAAAACGCCACAAAAGCCATACATTTTTATTTTTGATCTTTTTTGATCTATGCTGCTTGTTTCAAATAATAACTTTTGAGTTGATCAGTAGCATTTTAGATTTGTTCTTTTATATAAAGTGTAAAATTCAACATGATAGAATGTGGTGTAATTTCAAAAAGTCTTTAAACAGCTTTTTTTAAAACACCTTTATAACAGAAGAATGTACATCATTAGTAACTTGCCTCTCCTAGATCATTGCGTATTCGCCTGTTGAATTCTTTGCCCTCAAGGCACAGGAAATCATCCCCTGGATGGAGAATGCCACACTTACTGGCTATAGCACGGGCAGTATTAATGTTGTCTCCAGTGACCATACGTACTGTGATTCCAGCCCGCTGACATTTCTTAATGGCATCAGGGACCTGAGTCAGTAAAAGCACCCACAAGTTAGAAACTAAAAATATATCCACATCTATTAATAGTAATGAAGAGTCATGTGGGTAAGATGGCTGCTTATTTTCAGTATCTGCAATAAGATAATTTTCTCAGTCAGTCATATTCATTTAAAATTGTAGGAATACGTAATTGTGGAAAACCTGTAAAATGAGACAAAGGTGTGTTCTAACCTCTGGCCGTACAGGATCTTCAATGCCCACAACACAAATGCAGGTGAGGCCTGTGAGGATGTCGGCCTCATTGTCCCAGTCTGGTTCCCCCTCTGAGGCAGGAAAGTCCTTGTAGGCCAGGCAGATTGTCCTCAAACCCTCTAAAGCCATGGGCTCAATCACCTTATTCAGCATGTCATCTCGATCTCTGGGCTTAAAGACTTTGGAATCACCACTAGCTGTTAAGATTTTACAACACCTGCAAAAACAGAACAAAATGTTATTTATTTACAAGTTTACTCCTGATTTGAGTCCAAAATATAAAGTGCAATCCTACTTCTTCAAGAGGATTTCAGAAGCTCCTTTGCTGAACATCCGGTAACTTCCATCGAAATTCCTCAGCACTGTGCTCATCGATTTTCTCACAGAGTTGAAGGTATACACTTTGAAAAATCTCTCTTCTGGATACTCTTGGCGGATGCTTTGGTAGTCTCTGCCTAAGTCAAGCGTAAACCCCAGCAAGGCACATTCAGTTTTGTTCCCTACCTGATGAGGTAATCCACCTTCTTTTTCAGGTGGCTAAAAAATACACACACAAACAGAAGTAAAACATTTATACAGTAACTCTATACTTAAAATATATTGTATTTAGAGTATATGTAATTCAATAGTATTTAATAAAATAAAAATATAACAATAAAAATAACACACACTGACCAACTTTCTAGGGTCAATATTAATACTTTTCAAGATCATAAATTAGCTGGAAAACAAGTCAACATGCATACTGTACTAGCCAGGATTTCTCACCATGAGCTTAGTAGTATATGCACAGTTAACACTAATGCCAATAATCAGCAGGTCCAAGATCTTGCTTTGAAGGAGACCTGGTTCAGGCACCCTCCTGTAGTGTCTGTCTCCCACATATACCTGCACCACAGTCATTCTGTTCGTGGTTAATGTGCCCGTCTTATCTGAGCAGATAGTAGTGGCGTTGCCCATTGTCTCACATGCATCCAAGTGTCTGACCAAGTTGTTATCATTCATCATTTTCTAAAAGACCAAATCAAGAGAACAGTTGCAAAGCACCATAACCACCAAATAAAGCAACAAAGCTGTATTATCATTTCATATTTGCATTGAAAATTCATTTGTGGCTTTATACAAGTAAATGCAATTTACAGAGCTTCACTATCACTGGACAAAAGGTTTGTGGATGCCTGACCATCACACCCATATATATGTGGGCTTTCGCCAAAATGTTGCCACAATGTTTGGATCACACAATTATCAGTGTCACACAATGCATACTGTAGCATTACAATTTCCCTTCCCTCAACTCCACTGAACACATTTGGGATAAATTGGATAAATCAGTTGCATCCCAGGCCATCTGGTCTGACATCAGTGCCTGAGCTCACTAATGCTCTTGTGGCTGAATGGGCTAATCTGTGCAGCCATGCTCCAAAATATACTGAATAGCCTTCCTATTGGAGTGGAAGTTATTATATCAGCAAAGAGGAGAGGGGGCTGCAACCAGAATGGGATGTTCAAAAAGGATAGTGTTATGGTCACATGTCCACAACCCTTTGGTTATATCTATAGTGAATATGCTCTCTAGACAATGTCAACCTGCCCTATACATTGGATGGACAAAGTTAATGCTCTTGGACTCATACTTTGACTGAGTATGCTAATGAGATGGTGACAGCAAGAGGAAGTCCCTCAGGCACAGCAACAACCAACACAGTGACTCCAATGATGAAGAACTTGACAAAGAACTGGATATAGATAGGGATGCATTGTTTACTCCATGGAAGTCCTTGGATGCAGAAAGTGTCCACCAAAAAGAGCACCACCAAAATAATTACTGTGATGGCTGACATGAAAAGGCCTGGTGAGTAAAACACAAGTGCAAGTTTTCTTTTTATATGCAGATCTTCAAAAGGTCGTGTGAAACAATATAATACTTCAAATAAAATATAATTAACTTACAGTAATTAAGATATTAACACACCACATCATTTCTAACCTGCTTTTCCAATTTGCACAGCTAGTTTGGTGAGCTTCCCTTGAAGTACAGATTTTTCTTTCTTTGGCAGACTGGATTTCTTTTTAGCCTCAACCACTGTCCCATCCTCACTGCTGAGAAGCTGGCCTTCAGCACCTACTCCATCTTTATCTGCACAGCCAGTACCAGTAGCAGTGATAACAGCAGTAGTGTAAAACCCAGAACTTGTCAAAAACTGTTGCACTCCCACCTAGTGCTACATACTGCACATAAGTGAAGTCAGTTCACACATCAATTATTTCACCTTCAACAAATGTATTTCTTCATCAAGCTCATATCTGTAGCATAATATATTATAATCTAATTTAAGAATATAAATATAACAAACATTTGACTATTTACATTTTGTAATAAATGAAAAGTCACATCACACCAGGACTTTAGTTCCATAAGATATGTGTAGCATAACTTTGTGTGGCTTTCTGTCATGATGTGTGCCAACACCAGGGATTATTCTAACCTGGTGTATGAATACAACTCGGAGTACCATTTCAAATAAAGCATCTTAAAGTACATGCAACCACATTTGGCAAATACACCTTACCAGCTATGCAGTCATACAAAATTAAAACAGATTCGATATAGATACAGAATAGATATTTTGTAATGTACTGTGTTTGTGTCTGTCTGTGTAAGTACTCCTACTAGGTAGGGTGGAAAAGCAATGCTGCATCATCATTGGTTTCAGTAATCTCCTTGTTATCATCAGTATAACAAGGTAAATTATACATGGCCCATACGTCATTGGCGCACCATATGGCTGGGGCAACACAGTTCAGCACAGTGAACCACAAAGCCAAGACTATAGCCCAAATCACATGTTTTCAAAAAGGTGTAAAGCACTTACCCTTGTATATCTCCGACACATCCTGCTGTTTGTCTGTAGGAAAAAGGCACATTTACACGAGCTATTAAACACAAGACTAGACTTTATGAATGATTTGTATGGCTTTCTGCACTGTGTGGGCCTAAACTTCAAACCCTCGTTTGATAGAACATCAGAAACACTCAACAACAGCAATCCCTCGGATGAAGCAAGATCAGATCATCTTGATGACTTCTACTATAGTTGAAATTTCTCATTAAGTATCACACAAAAACATCTGGAAGACCACTGTGAGTGAGTTGAACTAGATAACCAAAAGGTTTGTGGACACTTGGCCATCCCCAAACTGTTGAAACAAAATGTGAATCAGACAACTTTATGGGATGTCTAAGGCAGTCCTTCTCAAATAGTGGGGTGCGCCCCAGTGCGGTACCTATGTGACCCCATTTTGAATTTTCTTATTCTCATTTTGAAAATAAAGTGGTATAGAATAAAGTCTAATTGCACATCTACTATAGTAGGTGGCAGTGGCACTGTCATTGTCAGCCTGAGTGCAGGGAGTATTACAGAGCACGCACACACACAGCACAGAGCAAGTGATGTGAAGTGTACTGAACAAACCCTCAAGAGACAACATGGAAAAATATTTAACGGGAAAGAAAGGCGAAGAGACAACGAGACCAACAAAAATCACCCGAAATATGACAAAGCGCATGTAGCGTTTGGCTTC
>JANCOA010000040.1:9151875-9169175 GCA_024363135.1 Leptodoras oyakawai
CCCGTAACTGGGAATAAGCGGTACAGAAAATGACTGACTGACTGACTGACTGATAATTCTCAGTGGTAGAAATAAAAGCCCATCCAATCTAACCATCTAATCATCTAACCTGGTGAAAAATCCAGTTTAGTCTGAGCAGCCCCCAACACAACTGTAAGACAATTAGAACTTTTATTGAAAAAACATTTTTCTTTATGTAATATGTATATTGAAATAATGGAAAATAACATAGCAGGTTGCAAAGCTTGTGTTTTGGAAATATGTGGTCAGATTAATCTGGATGTTTCAGCAGGGAAAGTTATTCATTCATCATCTAAGCCACTTATGCTGCTACTGGGTCATGGGGGGTGCTGGAGTCCATCCCAGTGCTTATTAGGTGGAAAGCAGGGAAACACCCTGGACAGTTTGTCAGTCCATCACATGTCAGACAAACACAGATAGACACATTCTCACACACACACACACACACACACACACACACACACACACACCTTGGGGCAATTTAGTATCTCCAGTTTGCCTGACTGCGTTTCTCAGGACTGTGGGAGGAAGCGGAGCCCCTGGAGTAAACCCACACAGACATGAAGAGAACATGGAAACTCAGAGACAGGACCCAGGCCCAGCCCAGGAATCGAACCCAGATGCTTGTTTCTGTAAGGCAACAGCAGTACCACTGTGCCAATCCAAACTTTAATTACTCCAAAACGTAGGCCTATAAATATTGTCAACTTTGGCTTAATGTGTTCTGTGGGTAGAAAGGTCAGGAACAAAAGCTCCATTACTCCAATTACTGGCCAAAACATTATGTGCACATTAAAATCATGATCATAATATTTGAATAGTTGGATTATGTTAATGAAATGTACTTTGTACTTTTGTGGGTTTTTGGAATTTATTTTTACAGCTGAAGGAGTCTCCATCTGACATTAGAAGGCTGATTTATAGAGGCCAGTTTAAGGTAAAAATAATGAATGCTTTTGAATTTGAGAACAATGTACTCCTATAAAACCCTGGCTTACTTGGCAAACTGAACATCTTCCCTTCAAACTCATGTGAGGTGTTTCTGGAAATCTGTGATAAACTTCAGGAACAAGAAGGAGAAATGGAGAAGTTTCCAGGAGAAGCCAAGAGAAATATGACGTTTATATGAAATGAGTGAATGAGATGCCACATTTGCCTTGTGTGGTGATGTAAAGAAGATATTGTAAACATGTATGAAGCATATTTTTTGCATTAAGGGCATTGCTTAAATGTGACTTAATACTTACACTCACTGGCTACTTTATTAGGAACACCAGTACACCTGCTTGTTCATGCAATGATCTAATCCTGTGACAGCAACGCAGTGCACAAAATCAAGTGCTTCAGTAAATGTTCACATCAAACTTCAGATTGGGGGAAATGTGATCTCAGTGACCATGGAATGGTCGCTGATAGCAAATGATCATTTTAGGAATTGTTAATTACCTGAGATTCGCTATAGTTTACACAGAATGGTGTAACTACTATCTATAACTGTTGCTAGCAGAAATCTATTACAGAACACACAGGTCATACCTTGAGCCAGATGGGCTACAATAGTAGAAGACCACATCAGGTTTCACTCCCATTTGCCAAGATCAGGAATATCAGGCTGCTGTGGACACAGGTTCACCAAAACTAGGCAGGTGAAGAACTAGCAAGAAAAAAGATTAGGAAAGATTCACAGCGTGAATGTGCAGCGGACACATCTGGAATACATGCAAATGGTATTAATATGGTGTTCCTAATAAAGTGACCGGTGAAAGTACGTACACTATATTGCCAAAAGTATTTGCTCGCCTGCCTTCACATGCATATGAACTTGGGTGATATCCCATTCTTAATCCATAGGGTTTAATATGATGTTGACTTACACTCTGCAGCTAAAACAGCTTCAAATCTTCTGGGAAGGCTTTCCACAAGTTTGGAGCTAATCTGAAGGCCACATGAAGTTTGGAGGTCTGTAGCGATTGACTCTGGAGAAAGTTGGTGACCTCGTTGGTGGCGCTCTATGCATTGAGCATCTACTGTCATTTTACGTGGCCTACCACTTCATGGCTAAGTTGCTGTCATTCCCAATCGCTTCCACTTTGTTATAATACCACTGACAGTTGACTGTGGAATATTTAGTAGTGAGGAAATTTCACAACTGGACTTGTTGCACAGGTGCCATCCTATCACGGTACCATGCTGGAATTCACTGAGCTCCTGAGAGTGACTCATTCTTTCACACATGTGTGTAGAAGCAGACTGCATGCCTAGGTGCTTAACTTTATACACCTGTGGCCATGGAAGTGACAGGAACACCTGAATTCAATGATTTGGATGGGTGAGTGAATAGATTTGTCAATATAGTGTACAATGAATAGTTTAAAGCTTTCAGCTGACTGTTACCATGAAGTATTAGGATTACAGTATCTGGCGCTATCTTGTGGTCACACATGAGAACTGCAGGATTTCTATACGCTTTTACTCATGCATTTCTGTTGTGTGAATTCACAGCTGGCAATTTGCTGGCAATTTCAAATTATGACCATTTGAATCTTTTTGTGGCTCTCATGTCAGAACTGAAAAACTGAACAGCACAGTTTTCTACTCAGGACTGTTTTTTACTTAAACACTGAACCTGTAAAATAGAATGTAAAGGCTACTTTATGTATTTGTAGATGATTTTCTGTCAGCCTATAAAACTTGTTAGCAATTACAAATATGTTTCCCTAGTAAATACATACATTTGTATCAGAATGATTATTATATTAAAAAAATTCTAATTGTGTAAAAAATTAAAAAAACAGAACTTAACTGCAGTAAATGAGGCTTGTGCACCTTCTGTTTATTTTTGATAAATAAATGTTTTTTTTTGATAAACAGTTTACCAACTTTTCATTCTTTGCATTCAGTTTTCCAGACAGGCAAAACAGAAGAACTGTCAAACAATTTCTGATCTGTGTTTATTCTAGATCATAAATAATGAGAATGCAAACCTCCTGGGGTCTTAAAGATTTTTCATTGGGCTCTTTAAAGTTTCTACATATTCTAAAATGTTGTAATTTGGACCCCTTTCAGACAGAAAAACACCCTTTGGAAGGTTTCTACAGAGAAGGATAAAGATAACACTGGCAATCAGCCTTAACCTACTCAATCAGATTCAAGCACATTTAAATTAAATCAAATTAATGTAAGTATTCCCAGTGTCTTATAATAAGACATAACATCTTTCCAAGAAGATAAGAATGAATAATGCTCATCAAATGATGTACGTCAGATGAGATCAATGACACGGTCATAGATAAATGACTGAGTAGCCCTGCAAAGCCAAAGGACAAAATGAAAGGAAGTGATTGAGATGCAAGGTGCAGAGTGGAAAAAGCCTGCCTATTTCTTATTTATGACATTTAGCAGTTAAGTGCTTACTCCTCTTGTTGCTGCTGACCCAACAGCATCTCATGTTGAAAGCTGTTAAGCTTTAAAACACATGCTGGCTGAAAGATTGACATTGTTATGTTCCATAGTATCAACAAACTGGTATCTCTTACTTACACTTATGCTTTTATTTACTGAGGAGCCACAAATGTTCTCTGACAGGTAGAGGGTTAAGTAGTTCATGTACAATGTACAAACACCATTACCATTTCTTAAAATGTCATAAAAACTGAAATCTGTAAGTTGTTAATTCACTTGGACCTTTATTTAACAAATAATGAACTTAATTCTATTTGTTAGGCTAAATATAAACAAATTTAGAAATTGATTCAGCAACACACCCAAAAAACATTGGGACAGAGGCATGTTTACCACAGGATCACATCACCTTTTTTAAATGACACTTTTTAATCATTCTTGCTGTGTACAAGATTTGAGCTTCTCAACAGTCTGTGGTTACTCTTGTCTGATTCTCCTCTTCATGATGTGCCATACATTTTCAATACGAGACAGATCTGGACTGCAGGCAGGCTAGTCAAGCCAGAATAAGGCCTGGCATTGACCTTCTGAAATAGACATGGAATTCCTTGGAAAAGACTTCATCTTGATGGCATCATATATCTCCAAAATTACAGTATAACCCACTGCATCTGTATCACCTACAGTATATATTGTATATGCAGATCACCCATGCCATGGGCACTGATGCACCCCACGTTTCATTGGTAACAGTCTGGATGGTCATTTTTGTCTTTGACACAAAAACTCTGATGCCTATTTTCCCCTAAAAACAAGCCATCTCAGATGAACTCTCTTGTGTGTCTGTGCAAAATTAATATTTCACTTCCTCTTTGCAGAATACTGTTTCAGGTTGCATTTCCTGGTGCAATAACAGACTGTGTTAAGTAACAATGATTTTCCAAAATACTCCCAAGCCCATGTGACCATGTACATCACAGGAGCATGACAATACCTCTTGAGAGGTCAATGGTCACGCACATTCAGTGGTTTCTGCCCTTTACTCACTGAAATTGTGACTGACTCCCTGAATCTTTTCATGATAATATGAACTGTAGATGGTGATGAAAGACATAAATTCTTTGCAATCTTGGACTAAGAAGCATTGTATTTGAACTGACTGATAATGCTCCCATGAAGTTTGGCACAAAGTAGTGAACCACGGCCCGTCCTTGCTTGCAAAGTCTAAGCCTTTGATGGATGCTCCTATTATACTCGGTCTTGATGACCTCACCTGTTACCAGTTAAACTAATAATTGTGGAACCTTCCGTTGTTACTTGTATAACCTTTTCAGCTTTATTTTGCCTTTGTCCCAAATATTTTTGAGTGTGTTGAAGCCATTAATTTCTAAATTTGTTTATATTTAACAAGTAGAATTATGTTGTTCTTTGAAAGCACTGAAAAACTTTTCTTTGTCCTTTTGTCTGGTAAATTTACGTTGTAGTGAATTACCAAATACAAGATTTCATTTTTATTGCATTTTTAGAAAGTGCTCCAGCTTTTCTGGAAGTGAGGTTTGTAATTGAATGAGTAAAAGTTTTGTACTACTAAATGAAAATCTAAGATTCAGCAATTGGACACTAGACTGTAATTACCTGTCCAGGCAAAAGTGTTCAGTCCTTGCATTTATTTAAAATCTTTATATTTTATATTGCTGATATAGAAGTTGGTCTGAAACATAGCCTTCCTGAGGAATTTAATATGTGTATTATTAAATTGTGTATTATTATTATTATTATTATTATTATTATTATTATTAGTAGTAGTAGTAGTAGTAGTAGTAGTAGTAGGGTTAGTAGTAGTACTAGTAGGGGTAGTAGTATGGGTAGTAGTACTAGTAGGGGTAGTAGTAGTAGGAGTAGTAGGAGTACTAGTAGTAGTAGTACTAGTAGGGGCAGTAGTAGTAGTAGTAGGGGTAGTGGTAGTAGTAGTACTAGTAGGGGTAGTAGTATGGGTAGTAGTACTAGTAGGGGTAGTAGTAGTAGTAGTAGGAGTAATAGGAGTACTAGTAGTAGTAGTAGTACTAGTAGGGGCAGTAGTAGTACTAGTAGTAGTAGGGGTAGTGGTAGTAGTAGTACTAGTAGGGGTAGTAGTAGTAGCAGTAGTAGTAGTAGTGATAGTAGTAGGGGTAGTGGTCGTACTAGTAGTAGTAGGGGTAGTGGTAGTAGTAGTAGGGGTAGTAGTAGTACTAGTAGTAGTAGGGGTAGTAGTAGTAGGGGTAGTGGTCATACTAGTAGTAGTAGGGGTAGTAGTAGTAGGGGTAGGGGTAGTAGTAGTAGGGGTAGTGGTAGTAGTAGTAGGGGTAGTAGTAGTAGTAGTACTAGTATGGGTAGTAGTAGTAGTAGTAGTAGTGATACTAGTAGGGGTAGTGGTCGTACTAGTAGTAGTAGGGGTATTAGGGGTCATTTATATTTGTAAATGATATCAGAAATGAAAATGCCCTTAATCAAAGTCTATTTCAGTGTAGAATAAGTTCATAATATAATATATTTTAAATTGTGTAGTGTAATTAAAGTGCATCCAAATCCCTAGTTTCCTGAAGTCACCACAAAGATTCTCTCATTTATATTTTACAAAAGTAACATTTTAATTTTGTGGCAGATCCGTCCCTTTCAGACCAGTCAGTTGCTACATTGCAGAAGATGCGGTTTATATTGTTGGCTGATGATAAAGTTATAGTTTCAAAGACTAGAAAGAAAGGGCTTGTGAATGTTTTCCTTTGGTTTTCAGTTGTAAATTGCTTCACACTCTGCAAGAGATTCAAAAATGACAAACTGTTCCTTTAAACAAAAAATTCCAGGAAAATATAACACAGGTGCTGCTTATAATAGACATCCATAGGAACCCACACACATATGAATTGGCCGTGTCATCCCATCTCTGACTTTAGATCTCATCTCTTAAATGTGTATTACTCCTGTAAAATTCCTGCAGATTCAGTGAATCATATCTACCTCATCACCCGACTCGTCATATCCAGCTGCTGGTATTTTGACCAAATCTCCTGAGTATTAGTAACTGCAGATACACTATGCAGTCAGTGAAGTCATTGTGGGGTCGTTTATTTTGCACCAAGGCACGAATCTTCTGCAAATGTTCTGCTAATACAGCTTCTATAATATTCTTCTATAATATGTCCTAGATTTAATAATGACATCCACTGAGTGATCTTTACCCCTAGGATTAAAGTCTGATTATTCTTCTAGGGTCTAGTTAAAAAAAACATTGGTCTAACAGGATGCACTGACAATTGTGGCAATCACAAGTATGCCAATTATGTCATAATTGACAGGATTATGCTTTATTAAGAGAAACGTGAAGGTGTCCTGTTCAATACAGGGGAAATGGGAACACTTTAACTTGTCCCAGAGGTGGAACTGCCCCATAGGTGGCGTGCTGTACTATCTCCAAAGCAGGATCCTATGCGGTTTAGATCTAGCCGCGTGCTCTTGTGATGTGATTGTACCGGAGCGCGCGCGCCGCGGCAGCCTGGGTTATGGAGCCGGTCTGCATTGCGTCGAACTCTCTCTCTCTCTCTCTCTCTCTCTCTCTCTCTCTCTCTCTCCCCCACCCTCGCGCTCCACCGCCTCCCCATGTGCACCGGTATATACTGCCTAGTATTAAAGAATCATTCTCTATCCCCTCATTGATCCCTCACCCACACCCCCTTTAAGCACTCTTCTACCGCCATTCCCTTTAGCTCGCGCGGACTGATAGAGCAAACCTCTCGTCCTCTTGTCTACGCGGAAGCGCGGAAATTTCTGCTGATTCAGTGATGTCTGGAAATGGCATGAGCTGTGCGTTTGCTCCCCCCCAACCCCATTTTCTCCTCTCCACCCATCCAACTTTAATGCATCCCCCCCACCCTTCCTCCGAGCTGCAGTAGTGGAGTCTCTCCTGCGGTATAAAACTTATTCACGCGCCGGGGTGCCGCCGCACGAGCACCGCACCGCACCGCACCGCACCGCACCGCGAGGAGGGAGGCTGCGGCTTCCCGGCTTCTGTTAGTATTTCATTTTAGCACCTTTCCCCCTCCTCCTCCCTTCGCATTTGCTCTCTCTTCGTCGAAATCTCACCTGCATTCTAGCGAACGTGCACTAGATTTTCAATAGATGACCGTTTAGGGGTTGCGACTTAAGATGCTCAGGTGTCACACGGCCAAGGATAACAGAACTGCAGCTCTCGAGGACTGCACACGAAAAGACATTTCAAGTGCTAATCAATGAACACAAGACGAAAGAGAAGATCTGTACTATTAGATGACGAGAAACATCTCACCCGTTTCCAGTATCTCCAAGAGGTAAGCACCAGTACCTGCTGGATATGAAGATCTTTTGCTTTATTCTGCATTGCTTCTCTTTATTTACTTCCTAAAAGATGAAGTGCAGTCTGCTCGTGTTGTTTTGGAGTGAGAGCTAGTGTTCCAGTCCTGAATAAGAGCCTAGCCTGCATGTGAGCTAAGAGTAAAAGTGACATGGTCATGTCAGATCATTTTCAGTTGAACAGTGGTTGTACACATTTAATGCAAGAAACATATGTGCACAGCATAGAAGAAGATGCATTGATAGACAGAATGATGGAAAGATAAAAAAATAAATAAATAAAGTGGAAATTGCTGAGCTGGCAAAATCTCTCCACTGTTCGATCCATTTTTTTTTCTCTGACTGGGTGGCAGAGGCAGCAGTAGCGGATGCAGTGGAAAGGAGCGATGGTGGAGTCAGCGGGAGCTGCAGTGGGTCCAGACTGAGGAAAAGTGGTCTAGCTGTTAGCTGAACAACCTAGCCAGCTCTGTGGGCACAAAATCAAAGCTGCACAGGGAAACGTGAGTTGAGGAGGAATTCAGGACGAGAACTACATGTCTGATCCTTTACACTAACCGCAGTTCCGCATCTCCTGCAGTGCTTTGACTTGGACTTGCAGGATGACCGTAGTGGCCGGAGATAACATGGATGAAACATCAGCTGTCCCGGGGCATCCTCAGGACACATATTCCCCTGATCATGATGACCATGAATGCTGTGAAAGGGTGGTCATCAACATTGCTGGGCTGCGCTTTGAAACGCAACTCAAAACACTCGCTCAGTTTCCAGAGACGCTGCTTGGGAACCCAAAGAAGAGAATGCGTTATTTTGATCCTTTGAGAAATGAGTATTTCTTTGACCGGAACCGTCCTAGTTTTGATGCAATCCTCTACTACTATCAGTCTGGGGGGCGGTTGAGGAGGCCAGTAAATGTCCCACTGGATATGTTCTCAGAAGAAATTAAGTTCTATGAGCTCGGAGCTGAGGCAATGGAGAGGTTCCGCGAGGATGAGGGATTCATCCGAGAAGAAGAACGACCCCTGCCCGACCGGGAGTTCCAGCGCCAGGTCTGGCTCCTGTTTGAGCACCCTGAGAGCTCAGGGCCGGCCAGAGGAATTGCCATAGTGTCTGTTATGGTCATTTTAATTTCCATTGTCATTTTTTGTTTGGAGACTTTGCCAGAACTGAAGGAGGACCCTGCGGGGAGAATAAAGATAGTAGGGAACACCACCTTTTATTACAAACCAAACATCCTTACAGACCCCTTCTTCATCGTAGAGACCCTCTGCATAATCTGGTTCTCATTTGAACTTATAGTTCGATTCTTTGCATGTCCCAGCAAGGCAGCCTTCTTTAAGAACATAATGAACACCATAGACGTAGTAGCTATCATCCCCTACTTCATTACACTGGGCACAGAGATGGCAGATGAACCAGATGGTAAAGAAGGCAAAGGGGAACAGGCAACATCACTGGCCATTCTCAGGGTGATTCGTCTGGTCAGGGTGTTTAGGATCTTTAAACTGTCCAGACATTCCAAAGGCCTGCAGATTTTAGGGCAGACCCTAAAAGCTAGTATGCGGGAACTTGGGTTGCTTATCTTCTTCCTCTTCATTGGTGTCATCTTGTTTTCGAGTGCTGTGTACTTTGCAGAAGCTGAAGAAGCAGAGTCACACTTCAACAGTATCCCTGATGCATTCTGGTGGGCTGTTGTATCAATGACCACAGTTGGCTATGGAGACATGGTCCCTGTCACTATAGGGGGCAAAATTGTAGGCTCTCTGTGTGCAATCGCTGGTGTGCTAACCATTGCCCTACCAGTGCCTGTCATCGTATCCAATTTCAACTACTTCTACCACAGGGAAACTGAGGGTGAGGAGCAAGCGCAACTTCTGAACGTGAGTAACCCCAACATCGCTTCTGACTCTGATTCCAGCCGCCGCAGTTCCTCAGTTGTCAGCAAGTCTGAGTACATGGAAATCGATGGTGACATGAACAACAGCATGGACAACTTCAGAGAGGCCAACCTTAGAACTGGCAACTGTACAATAGCCAACCAAAATTGCGTTAACAAAAGTAAGCTGCTAACTGATGTTTAGACTCCAGATATGTACTCCATACAGCCATGATTCAGTAGTTGAATATGTTATTTAACTCCCTAGTGCACTCCTGCATTACATCTATTATTCTCAGCCGATGAAAGGAGAACCGACAAAAACATACAATACGCCATTAGAGTATGAGATAAATACCTATATGTATATATGCAGTTAGTTTAATGAATTTATGACAGGGCAATGCACATAGCTATGCATAGGAAAAACATCCCTCTCTAGAATGTATAGGAACACGCATACTTAACCAAAAGGCCATGGAGAGGACTCCAGATCACTGTTCTGAGCTGGCAGTGAAGTGATGTTGAAACATTATGCATGGATTACAGATTACATATCAGCAAGTTGCACAGTGCATCCAAAAAAAAATAAAAAAAAATACTCAGTTCCACAAGGACAAGCCAAGCCATCTGCAGTGTTTGGCCTATATTTGGTCTTCCCCACAATACTCCAGACCTACTGACCAGCAAAGCACCTTATACGAACAAAACTGATCTCCTGCTGGGATGCTGTGAGGGAAAAAGTCAACTCCTCATGGACATCCGCAATGCTGCTATTCTCCAGCAGAAGCTGTAATAGATATCACCAAGTGATTTGATGCCATGCCCTTTAGATGCAAGACAGCACAATGATGGGAAAAATAGCTTATTAATAAGCATGTTTAGACTATTCTCATTTTGATATCAGCATGTGTGAGACGTTACCCCTTTCTATATGATATCTCTTTTCCTTTGCAATTTATTCCCTGTAGTTGGTCTCCAACGAAAAGTGCACTGGTTTGATATGATTTGAAATGCTCCTCATTTAAGCGTATCTTGAGGACTGAATGTTTAACCTTAAAGGAAACAGGATCTTGATGGGATCATAGCATGTTAAACTAACTTGCATTATGGCCTACTCAAACTAAGGTACTGTGTATCCTAGTATATTTAATGCATGACAGCAGTATTATACAGCTTGTTGCTATTTAGACACTCCTCTGGTGTGTTATTGTTACTATCAGGGAAACTATGGACAAAGTCCTGATATTTTCTGAAATGTGACAAAAAAAAACAAAAAAACAACAACATAAGCAAGCCCCAACACAGGGATGCAAACTTTCTAATCTAAAAAAGTGGTCAAAGAAGCAGAGAAAACAAAATAATAATACTACAAAATTGCATATAGTCATACTAAGTACCTGTTAAAATCAGTATAACTTAAATACAGCGCTGTGCATGGGCCTTTGATCAAAAGAAGAAAAAAAAAACACAGTGAGTAAAATATAATTCATGCTTCCATTTTTGCAGTCAAAAATTTAAAACGTCATGGATTTCAGTTAATGGGATGCAACAGAAAATACAGTGGAATTATTTTTATTAGTTGATAGTGCCTTTTGACCCTCTCAACAACAGGATAGGTGAAAGTGCCTCAGTAAGACAGATTTCGTGGAATTAGGGCAGCCCCCTGCCACAGCATGTGTGTTGAGGATGAGCACTAATGTGTGTATGTATAGAACGAAAAACAATACAAAACAACTAACTAACGACACATGGTTTGTCAGGCACAACTTAGCAGTTTCTGTTGACATGCACTTATTAAGGCCCGACTGCACAATTAAAATTGGGCCACATTAATAGGGCAGGGAGGTGCATCGAAATTCTTGGAGCTTCAAATCTGCCTTGCATTGTAGTTTTCGGTTGTGATGTGCCATAATGATTCTACCTCAGTGAGGTGATCACTGTGGGTCCTGCCATTGAGCGAAACAGCTCCTTGGTCTCGAACCTGTACATGTGGGAAAAGTATGGGCAGTGATACTCCAATAAAGGCAAGTGATACTCCAGCAAATACAATTTGGAGTTCCCCCAAAAAATAGCCTTTAGAGAAGCACTTAAAACAAATACAACGATACAACCACTCCCTGACCCTCCTAGCTACGCACAATCAAGACTCAGTCATCCTTAGTTTACATTTTCATTCCGTTTTTTTATCCTTATAGCTATACTGTAGGAAAGATCTGCAGCCTGACCTGCAAAGCATAACATACTGCGCAGTGTCTTAAACTACAGGGTTAAAATTAGAATCAGGTTACATCTTTTTAAACTGGGATTTCAATCTAATATATGTCTTCCATGTGCTATTAATAAACTAAAATGCTCCCAGGTCACTGGTTCATCATTGGTGTAGGTTATTTCTTCCTAAATGGGAAGGTTACTCTAGGTAGAAAGTTGGGTATACTCATGTTAATTCAAACGATATTATAAATAAATCATAAACAAAACCATAACATATAAATAGGAATGTAATTAGATTCAACTTATATGACACAGAGGCTTCTCGGTGCTCCTGTGTATCTTATATGTCCATTGACAATACATTTTTAACTGATGCAGAGTTTATTATCCAATCATATTAATAACCTTCGAAAGTATTTTAATGTTACACAGAAACAAAGGAAATGATAGGACAAAGCTCCAAACATTTAGTATGTTGAAATGAATATTGAAATGTTAGAGGGAATTAGGTATTAGAGCTAGCAGTGGTACATTAACAGCGATTGAGCCATATGGTGCTATGCAGATATTAAACACCAACATACACTATGACAGCAATAGAGATTAGAGATCCATATGACATGTTGCTATTTACAACTCTTAGGGTCTCTTAGGAATGCAACACTTAAGGGCTGCGGGTATTTTAGCTGTTAAAGGCGAGATTATTTTTTTAAGTTGTGGCCATGATGCAAGAGGAAAATTTGCAATACCAGTTTCTGCTCATATGCTAGGTATAGCAATGTCTACTGTTGAAGAAAGAGCTTTTTTTTTCTAGGACAGGAAGGTTAAATGAATAGCTGCTACTCATTTTGTTTATTGTGCTGTTTGTGCGTTTCTGGTAATAATCGACCTAAATTCTCTAGTGAAGTTCAAAGCCCCCAAAAATAGGACATTTTGTTAGGAGTGATTCTGCTCAGTGTGTAATCCAGAGTAAAAGGCACTGTGTTTTATTTCTTTATGTGAGATTTTCATTAAGGAAAGTGAACTAACCTGACTTCTTGAGATTTCTCTACAGAGTGAAAAACAACACACCGTCCTGTAAGTGCAGTTTCTCTTAATGCTCTTAAAGAATTCCTGTACAGCAGGGTGTCAGATTCTGGATTTCAGTCATCAAGATTTGTTTCTTTTAACGCAGCACTTTCAGACCGAGACGGCCTTTATGATTTGCGTATGAGTTGAACGGCTACGTTCAGTGAGAATGCTTAACTCTGGAGTCTGACACTCCTGCTATAAAGCCAAAGTAAATGGTGAAGTCAATAAGCAGGACATGACTATTCAGAGGACAGATCTAAAGGATGGGATATAGATCTGATTGCTTTCTTCACCTGCGTGGCCTCGTGTTGCTATTAGCCATTTGCGCTCTGTGGCTATGATGTGGAAAAACTACAGAAGGCTTGATCACATGTCCATCTGGAAAGCCATGACTGGAAGATTATAGCCATTATTATCCATGCCGCCAAATGGAAATGTCCGATGGCATTAGCATCCAAAATGTTCTGTCAGCTCTTTTTCTTTTATTACTTTGTCAACATCATGCAAGCATACCAAACTCCAATCCCATTTCCAAACTGTACTGTAAAGATACATATCCCAAATGCAACGGTTTGCCAAAAAAATGCATGGTTAATGACTGCATGAGCTTAAGCCTTTCAAAAGGGATAGACTATATTCTAGTTGCACAATATTTAAAGCCCTTGCTCTGGTGTACACCCGAGCCTGTCTCAGTCTTTTAACTTCCATTTTGGGGAATTTTCTTTTCTGTTCATTGTTTAATCCAGTCAGATTGCACAGATCATGTGTTTTTTCTCACATAGCACAGATTATTGTGTGAGGATGCAGAGGAACGAGGCTACTAATTGTAACGTCAGCCATGCGTTTGATTTAAAATTGTAGAAAGTGTGCTTAAAACACCTACAGAAGTCATTGACTTTTGACATTATCAGCTAATGATGGTTCCATGTTTGTCCTGTTTTTTTTTTTTAAATCTCATGCTTGTTACCTTGTAACACTTATGTAGTTGTTTTTAGGGGGGTGTTTTGTTTTTATTTCTAGTCTCCTTATAAGGATTGAGCTTCAATGCTTTTATTTGTCAGATGCTGACAGAGGCATGGTCTATGATCTATGCAAGGGTATTTTTTTTTTGTTTCTTCCTGTCATTTATAATTTTAACCATATATTTAAATCAATAAATTTTTAAGGATCAATTCTCTGGTTTATGTGTATTCATCATTTTTATCCTCACAGCGCTTGTTAGTGCAGGACACATTTTCCGTCTTGGCTATCCAATGTTGAAGGACATTGGCGGATATAGATTGAACCTGGCAACGCTGTTACAGTGATGTCACCTTTTGTCTTTACATGTTTGCCTTACTCATGGGTAATTAGAGTAGCTAAGCAATCTAAGAGGAAATAATGAATGAAATTGAGCAGAAAAAAAAGGACATCTGTGTGTGCGAAGTCCAAAAGGATGCACGTACCCTTGAATGTCCTCTTATTGTTTTAGTGTATTCAAAATTGCATTTGAATTACTGTCGCGTTTCTTATTATTATTAATTAATTACAGAATCATTTACTGCCACAGACATAAGTATCACTATATCATGTTTTGCATTTTGTAAGCTTTGCAAGATGAAACTGTGTGAAGCAGGGAGGAGGTGTTATAATTTTTTTTGCTTAATCTTTAATGTTTTGATTGGCTGCATTTGTATTTACCCATGGTAAGTTTTTACATTTTTTCAGAGATTTTTTTTTGCATGTCTTTGAATTGAGCAGACAGTTAAGGACGTATTACACATTATTATATAAAGCGGAGTGCAAAAGTATGCGTACCCTCAGGAAAAACAAAGAAGACCGGCCAATCTCCTTAATCGTACGAGACGTTTAGTGCATTAAAATATTAATAGTGGTAAATTATGAAATTTGTATCGCCCTTTCCGCATGTCATATATAATGTCATACAAATAACCAACTTCAACCCTTTATCATATCCTCTCGCTTGAAATATTCCCATTTATTTATGAGAATCTCAGCAGTTCCCTGGCCAAAAACTTTGACTTTAAGTTACATCTTAGTGACATAAATTATATTCAAGATTGGAAATGTAAAGATTATAAAAAACACCACATTCATTCATGTATTCATTCATTGAGCCAGCTAATGATTCTGGGTCTGTTGGTGAGAATATGACTGGTGCAGCTCTGATTAACATTTCCTCCCTGCTGCGCTCTTCTTCTCTTTCACAGCTCTGCAGCTTGTCTCTTTTCTCCTCTCTGCTGCAGCCATGGGTGTGGGTTGGGCTGGAATCAGGCTGAGTGCATCCTCCTCAGTAAAAGAGAGAGAGAGAGAGCAAGAGAGAGAGAGAGCAAGAGAGAATTGACAGTAAACAAACAGAGGAATGTATCTTATCTCATTGTGTCTTGGGTTGACATACCCAGATGTGTGAGCTATTGTGATCTTTCTGCTTGCCTGTTCAGTCTCTGACACTTTTAGAGTGATATATGGTTTCTGCCAGACAGGCCACACGGGCAAGCAGCTTAAACGGCACCTTTTATTGAACTAGATCTACATTACAGGACCAGTCATACTAAACAGACAAACAGACAAACAGTGAGTTATACAAATGGTCTTCAATGAAGAGTCGGTGCTTCTGGGACAGTACCGGTCTGCTACAGACTTATTTTAACTGAATTAAAAAGTGTAATCAGTGATGTGAATGTGCATGGAAGGTATTTTTCTGTATTTCAATTTATAGCCAATTGATAGACACTTTACTCTTGACAATCTTTGTGTTGTTGGTCAGAACAACCAATAATTTTACTATGTTTCTGTAAAGGCTGAAACGAATGAACAAATGAGTGGAATGGAATGAAATGAGTGGAATGGAATGAAATAGAGTGGATGAATGGATGGATAGGTGGATGAATTCATTCATTCATTCATCTTATACAAACTTTACCCTGGTCAGAGTCCCAATAGGTCCAGAGAGGATGCTAGGAACACTAGGCATGAGACTTGGATGGCACACCAGTCCATCACAGGAAATTTTAAATACTAATTTCAGAGAGGTCTGATGACTTTTGAGTGGATTTATAAGCATCGTCAATGATTTTGGCATAAGTAAGTGAAATCAAGCTGTTTTAACATTCAAAACTGAAAAGCACAGCACCTCCGGTTAGTCTCGGTATATGTTGCCTATGTTAATATACTTATAACGTGGTCCATTCTGAAATGATGTCCATTTTAAAGTCCGTGTTGGACATCAATCCTATTCTTAAAATTCTTTGGACTCATTAGTAATTGTGTTTGTAAATTAGACTAATAAATAAATCAGATTAAGCAAACTTTACGTGGTGATTACTATATCTGTTCATATCTGTTCACAACAACAAAATGTAGTTGAAGTGAATTTATAAAGGCTGTTACTACTTTCGAATACTGAGGGCAATTAACTGTGTACTGTCAGAGGATTAGGGCATAGTTTTGATGACTGAATTGGCTTATAGCAAGTAGATCCATCTCCATGTTCTCCTTGGGTGGATGTTGGTCCACATCGTTTGTACTTTCTCCAGGTTACAACCTACAAATGTTTAACTCCTGATGCTGCACTGTACCACTCCCAGTAAAAAAAAAAAAAAAAACAACGCTCCAAAGCATATAAACACACACGCTCACATTAAACAATTTATACTGCATTGGAATGAAACCGATACAATACTGAACGACCCCATACAATACTGCCAAGATATTATATGTTAATTCTTTGTATATTGCACTATATTTCTTATAATGCAGTACCAACAGACGTTTATATTGCATCAAAATTCACATATTAATGCATCTGTCTTGTCGTTTGGTCCACTTTATGGCCTTCTTCCTCTTTACATTATCTTCCTAATGCTGCTGTCAGCCATGGTTAATAATTAAGATCGTGACCATCATTTCATCCATCTTGAGTAAATGCGCAGGGCTTGTTGTCAGATAAAAGGCCAGTAAATGTGCTTGTGTAGGGATAGCAAACATCACCAAACACACACCATCCATTTATGAAAATAGAATTTTTTTATATAATTCAGACAAGAAGAAAAGACGTTTACAGGTATTAAATTAGACAATTGTACACAAACACACAAGTCCAAACACACTAGCTGTGGCTTTGCCATGTAAGCCTCTGCAGAGATGAACATGTGATGCTTTTGGCCCCATATGGACATATATTAAATGTCATATATTCACTGTGAAGGGCGGCACGGTGGCGCAGTGGATAGCGCTGCCGCCTCACAGCAAGAAGGACCCGGGTTCGATCCCTGGGTAGGGCGACCTGGGAAATTTCTGTGTGGAGTTTGCATGTTCTCCCCGTGTTCGAGTGGGTTTCCTCCGGGTACTCCGGTTT
>JANCOA010000040.1:9623681-9640060 GCA_024363135.1 Leptodoras oyakawai
CAGTGAGAATCTACAATGTAAATAGTCATGAAAATAAAGAAATCGCATTGAATGAGAAGGTGTGTCCAAACTTTTGGCCTGTACTGTACTTCTCTTTTACACAACTGAGCAATGTGTGGTCTTCTGTGGTTGTAGCCAGGCTGCCTCAAAGTTTGAAATATTTTATGTTCTGAGAAACTTTTGAGCTCTGCATACATGGTTGTAAAGAGTGGTTGAGTTACCATAGCCATGTACTTCTGACCAAGCTCATCACCACAGAGTTTCCACCCACAGAATTGGCTTTTTTCCTCCACACTGCTCCTTGTAAACCCAAGAGACTGAAAATCCCACTTGGGTTGATTGGATAACTGCATGAATGCACAGGTGTGCAAATTTAAATGATAATATAAAGAATAATTCAAAATCTGTGAGCTGATTTTGTAAAAGGTAAGGCTTGATTATTAAATGAAATTATGTAGTAAAAAAACAGTGGAAACCAAACATCATTTCCAAAATGTTTATTTCATCTCTGGTATATACACTTTAAAAAAAAGAAAGAAAAGAAAAAAAAGATTAACACATAACCATCAATATAAGTCACCAAAAAGACCTGGGACAAAACTGACAACTGAGAATCAAAGCATTAGCTGTATTACTCTCTTCTAACCTAAAAGCTTAATGCTGATTTAATAAACAGGTGAAATATCCCGGTTCTAAAACATGCAGCTTTGAGAACAATGCGAGTATAGCTGGATTCAGGTGTGTTCTGACACTAGTGGTACTTTAAAAACTGTTGTGATCAAGTGGTTTATGAAGATCAGATTAAAGAAAAGGTTTAGAAAAAATTCATGCACTCAAGTATCAAAAGTAACATTAGCCTCCCGAGCCTGCTTAACCTTTTAAAATGGTGCATATCCTGCATTGCAGTAACGTTTTTCCTTCTCTAGAGAAGTCGAGCGAATCATTTCAGAGGTGAAAGAAAATCACTTCTGTGTGGGAATGGCACTCTTTTGTGGCTTAGTAATTATGTTTAGGAGAGTGGTACTGAAAGTATAAAGAAAAATTGTGCAATACTGTAATCTGCAGAAAGTGAGAATTTTGGATACTTTGTTCATTTTCTTCACAGCAACATTCCTGTGTATATTGTGATTTGATTTTTGATAAAGAGAACTTGCAACCAATCTGAGCAGGATGGTAACAGCCAGTGTGAACTGTGACCAACTCATTATAGGGAGGATAACAACGTGTCAAGGCTGGCACAACAAATAAGATCATTTAAGAAGGCACCCCATACACATGCAGCCCAGGAGTCTGCCAGGAGAGCTACAAGCTACTAGCCATTGCAGAACACCTAAATGCGGGTTACATGCCCTTGATACGGCCACCGAGTTACAGTAGGAGTTTGAGAAAATACAATGTATAGTCAAATGCATTCACAAATACAAAAGTCACAATGCAAATACTTACAATGGAAAAAGGTGTAAGGTTTGTCAAGTGCTCCCTTCACCCTGCTTATTTAACCTTCATATATTGCACATCTCTGTCCTTAGGTCAAATTCAAACATTGTGAAAGGTTTTTGGGGGAGGAAAAAAAATGAACACGTTTCAAAATCAAACTCAAAAGAAACAGGTCCCCTACTACTCGTGATTATTATGTAATAAGGTTGTATAATTTAAGCTCAGCAAACCAAATCCTTTCCGTGCTCCAACTTGCCACCAACTCACTTTATTCATCTCGCTTATTGCTGTCTTGCTTAGTTACAGAAGACGGGTACTGGCAGCATTTATAGTCCAAACTCGTCACACTGTTTTTTTAATTACTATACAGTGTAGTAGATAAGGAGACCGTAAGCTAAACTGCAGGCTGCTTAGGAAAATGGTAACCATTTAGCTGCATACTAAGCACCTTTTTACATTTCAAAGCATGACATCCATCCGTCCCCATTTAAAGAGACTAACGCTCAGTAATTAAGGCCAAAGCTTAGTCTAGCACTGTCATTCCAATCTGTACATGTCCATCTGTAAGGCCCAAAGTCTTACTACCCTACTGCACATACCTCTTACATACTAACCCAGTCACAGGATGAGACCTTTAAAGGCTTTCTGGCTGCTTACTGCTTAAACAGTCTACTTACAATTTCCCACAGCATAAAACAGAGACAAGATTCATAATTTTCAGAGCAGATCCCTTTGCTCTACTGCTCTACACTGCCATTGCTCCTGTAAAACTGTTTTTCTAGACAGATTAAATCTCGTTTGTGACTAAAATATGCTTATAGGTGATGGAAACGTTCACATTCAACAATTAGGCTAAATCTTGTGCGTTGTGATGTCCCTTTGTATCTCAGCTTGCCTGACTGGTCCGCATGGTTCCTCCACCCTCAGCTCCTGCTTTGTGGGCTCCTGCAGCCACATGGAAACCCGACTGTAGAGCATTTGTGGTTGTAGGCTGTAACAGGGCTCCTGCTGGCCCCACCCATTGTGCAGGGACATAAGTTGCATTGGAGTAGGTGTGCTGCTGGGTGGTCAAGCACAATGAACCCTTCCTTCCAGTCGAAAAGTTGGAGCAGGGAGCACACACAGAACCACCCATGGAACACAACTGCCCTGGTGCAGAGAACTTGCGAGGAATTGTCTATGAAGAAAAATAATGTCTGCTCAAAAATAGTCCCCAGTTTATACAGATGAATTTACGGATACATTAAACTGACTAATTCATAATGATCACAATTAGACAGTAAAGCCATTGTAGCTCTAGCTAATAAAGGTGAAATATGGTTAGTGATGCTTACATCAAGGCTTTGTGAATTTTGTTTGCCATTCTTCTTGACTTGTGTGTAGCTCATGGCATCGCGAGCAAAATCATCCACCAGCTGGTGGAGGTCATCTGTAAATGTGCCTTTTCGTGGAAGGTTAGCAGCTTGGCTAGACCCATTTTCTGCTTTATTTGTGATGGTGGTCTCTATAATAGAAATGAGGAAAAATACAACAAAAAATTTAAGACCTGATTAATAATGAGTCAATAAGTGATAAGTGCAGAATTTTTATTTAGTCCAAAAATAACTTGACAACAAGAAATTATGGGCTCAATAATGTATCAAAAAGAATGAACAGCCTTCTGTTTACCTTCTGCCTGAATATCCTGAACATCTGTATTCAGAAGATCTGGAACCTTTCCTGTAGTCGACTGACTGACTGAAGTCTGAAGACTGAAGTCAAGTGACTCAAGTTTGTTGCGTTTATCTCCTATAAGAACAGGTAAGACTGTTCAAAAACAGGAATTTGCCATTGTGACTTTATAGTGTCTTTGTGGAAAATTAACTTGGTGGCATTACCTTGCTGATGAGGACTGCTATGGATGCTGCTACTGCGGCTGGATTTGTTGCTCTTGCTTTTGGTGAGCCTGCGCCTGCCTCCTGACACGGCTACAGGGGAGGAGGCCATTACAGAGGGATGTGCTTTGCCCATTCGTGTGAACAGCTCCTCAACCTCCTTTTTCTGCTTAGACTGCAAGGCCTGGATCTCAATCATATGCCTGTTAGAAGGTAAAAAATTATGGTGAATAAAATCAGAGATTAAAAATATCAGAGAAAATCTGAAGATGTACTGAACTATTTTTCAAACAGCTTATTTTACAAATCCCACCTCTCCCTGAGCTGCCTGATCTCTTTCTTAAAGGTTTCGTCCTCTGGCTCAGAGTCATCACTGCTTAAGATGCATTGAGAGTTAGGCTGGACTGCAGGTACTGCGGATACATTAACATCTTCCTCTTCTTTTGAGCTTGCATCCTCCTTTCCAACTGAAGTAACTGAGAAACGTCCCATTTTGACATCGTGACTAGAGGTCACCTGAAAGCGACCAATTGTGGTAGTAGCAGCAGGAGGAGTGGTAGTAGCAGCAGGAGGAGTAGCAGAATCAGGAACAGGGGTAGGAGGAGGAATGGATTCTGAAAGGTCATTCTTAGGGCTTGGCAGGGCTTGAAACTTATGAATGGTGTTTTCAGGGCTTGAGACAGTTGAGGACGTTGAGGAGGAGGAGGATGATGAAGTTGTTGTAGATCTAGTTGAAGGCAAGGTATTCTGGCAAGAGACACTGTCCTCAACTTGATCAGTGGCCACAGAAACCTAGACAAAGATGATTTAAAAAGCCTGTTCAAATATGACCATAGTAAAGTTCACTTAACCAAAAGACAAAACATTTCACACTACCTGAAATCGGCCAAGTCTAAAACCTTCACCAGTTGGTGGTTCCACTGACTGACTGTTCTCTACAGTAGTCAGGCTGTCTTGGGGTCCACTTATAGAAGTCTAATTTATAAAATAAAAATAAATAAATAATCAGTGAAATAAAGCTTGCACCAAGCCAAGGATACCAGCAAAAACGCTGAAACGTACAGTAGTGCCTACCTGAAGTTTTGGTACACCATGATCAACTTGACTAGTTTGCACTTGTGCAGTAGCAGGACCTCCTTGGCTTTGAGTGGCAAACATGCCAGCGGCAAAGTGCCCACTGGAGCTCAGAGACAAGCTAACATGGCCTGCAGTGGAAACCACACCAGGAGGTGGAGAACCGATGGTGTTGGGAGGTGAGGAGGTAGGGGCCACATCTCCTGATCCATCAGGTTGGGCCGAGGAGCCTGAAGATGAACCCTGGTCATGGAACAGAGAACGGAGCTTCTTATCGAGTGCCAGGATGTCCTCGATGCCTGGTGACTTTCCCGGGGTCTCCCCCTCACTTTCCCCACACTGGCTGGGGGTAACTATAGGCAGAGGTGTGGGATTGGAAGTGTGGGCAGGAGCAAGAAGCTGTTCTCCAACAGATGTCGGAACAGTGATGCTGCTCTCAGGCAGCTGATAGAGAACAGTTGGAGTGGGAAGTGAGGTGCGACGCTGAGTGATGGGCTGATCTGATGGGGCAAGGGAAGGGGATGTCCTGCCTGTCCAGGGTATCTGAGCAGAAGTAGGTGGGGAAGTGGAACCAACAGGCACAGTGGCAGAGGTGTTCTGTGCAATTGGGCTCTGGTATACAGGTTGAGGGGGTAATACTGAGGGCTGGCTGGTGTTGGGAGGCACAATGGTTTGCCCCTGGGTATGGTTAGTTGGGGCAGGTTCAGACACTAAAATAAGAAAACAAGTTAGCTAAATCCAATGCAGGCTATACACCAATGCAAGATCCTTGTGCCTTTATCAGGAGAAATGACTCACCTGCCAGGTCATCTCCAAAAGACGTGCTGGCAGATGGAGGGCCAAAAATCGACTCTCGAAGTCGTGCTTCTGGTACAGGGCTGACAATGAAACGCCGCCCTGCTGAATGCACCACCTGTGCAGCCACACTGGGTGGCAGACCTGTTGACAAAAGTTGATTTAAAAAAACAACAAAAAAATAATTATCCATAGAAGTACACAATAACAATTTTAATAATCTTACATACAACAAAATAAAATTATGATTTTTCCATCAAGCATTTACTTGATTTCATGACTTTCATGACTTGAGAACCCTGAATAGCACCTGTTAAATAGTGCTTACCTGGCAGATTAGGACTTGACATTTCAGGCATTTGTTGGTTTACATCATTTATCACCTGTAAAAAACACTGAATATTAATTTTCATATACAATTATATACATTGCTTGTATTTGTAACCCTAAGCATTAATAAAAGTGCTGAGAATTCAATACCTGAGAAAGGCCATCTTTAGCAGCCTCTCTTTTCTCATCTGCCATGTCTATAACCTCTTGCACCTGATCTATAAAGGACTCGCGCTCACTCTCCAGAATGAAGTCACTTGCGACCTGAACGCACAACACATTCCTTTATTAACCAAAATGTGCTGCATATCATCAGCAAAATGGTTCAATGTAATTCATTTTACACCAAGAGTTGAGACATAATAGAAAGAGGACAAACGACTCCACAAAGTTCAGCTACTTCTAATGGCACTAGTACAGATATACATACATTTATTTCCCTCCATAGTTTTACATTTAGTGGAGAGACATCTGATTTGTGGTCAAATGTGCTTTTCTTCTGTATATAGATTGTATAGGTATTGTTGTTTGTGTGGATATCACACTAGTCTGCCACTACCAGAGGGACCATGGTGACTTGGAAGACATATCGCTAAATGTTGCTGCCTCTGTTAGTGGAGGGTTAAGCAACAGAAATTGTGAATTTCATAACCTGTGTGGAGCAATCACTTGATTATAGAGAGAGACATTTTTCTGGGGTGAAAATAGTGCTTCAGTGAACAGCTGTATCCAGGTAGCTAGTTTGTAGTTTTAAGGAAAACAAAAAAGGAAAGATGCCACTCTAGATTTTACAGTGGAGAGTACAGAAAATACAGGAAAAAGGGCTACCATGATCTGTGCAATTTCGTCAGGGTTGTCTCCATCCAGATCAAACTTAAATGTCACCATTTTCCTGTTATGGGTTTCCAGCTGGCATTCAGCCACTCTGTCACCAATACTGGAAATCTGAAACACAAATACAGACACACATGATTAGGGATTTGGTGTTTTTCATTTAAATGTTAAATGACATTTTTGAGGATTGGCGCCCTGTCTAGGGTTGGTTCCTGCCCTTGCGCTCAGAGTTGCCGGTTGGGCACCGGCTCCCCCGTGACCCCGTAACTGGGAATAAGCGGTACAGAAAATGACTGACTAACTGACTGACATGACATTTTTGAACTGTTTGATTTAAGACAAACAGTGGGCTTAAAGTATACTTTATATTTCACATCTAGTAAAAAATGTTACTTTGGATTATGAATTGTTTCCATTTTTTCCATTCTGATTTACAGTCCATTCATTCATTATTGATGTGGGTAATAAAAGCAGTAGTACATGTAGATTTTGCACTTTTTGTAATGATTAAAATAGGTCTAAAAGTAATCCACGCAGTCAGATTACATTACTTATTTTAAGTAATCTAAATGGCTGCTATAAGTAGTCTAAATGGCTGCTATACTGGAAATCTACCCAACACTGAGATAAACCTGATATCTCTTACATTAAGCACAACAAGTTTGGGCTTGGCAGACTTGTCGTGACGTGAGCGGCTGCGGACTGATCGGCGCTGGTAGCGCTTTGTAGAACTAGCCTCATGCTTGCCGTCATTCCCATCACTCAACCCAGAAGCTGCATCCGACAGGCCACTGAGATAAAGAATAACAGCGGTAACTCTGGTTATTCAGATGGACCTGATACCATCACACAAACAGCCAATACTCAATGAATAATGAATGCAAATAATGCTGAAAACATTCCACAAGGGCACTGAGGCATGACTAGCATGGCATGACTGGGTTAAACAAGAAAGCAAAGTATTCATTAAATACATGTTTCCCCTAAGACATACCTCTCTGCAGATGGTGGAATCAGCATTGGCTGTGCTTGGGTCTGATCTGGAGACTGGGAAACACTTAGAGGAACCTAAAATAAAAAGGGAAGCGGTCTTAGACTTGAATTGACCCATGTTATTCCAAAATGGATGGACTAGATTCATTACCACGGACTACTTTTAAACATGCTTGGAATTTAGACTTTTCTGTCCAGCCCTCTGACTTAACAAAAGAATGCTTGAAGGAAAGCAGTCAGCCTTCTTTTGTGGAAAAACACATCCTTCTACTATGCACCCAGTGTAATTGAGAGGCCTGATACAAGAAATACAGATGTTCAGCATTTGGAGGTGGAGGGAAAATAGAAGAGCTGAGCTGATTTGACCATACCTGGCAGCCAGCATTCAAGAACGAGAGGGTGGGAATGCAAAACAGGAGAAGAATATAGTGAACGGTAGAAAAACTTGAAGCAGTTAAGGCATATTTGCATATTTGAGTTCAGAAGAAATAAGATATGAACACCCATATAAAAGTTATTAATGATTAAATTTATAGTCAGTTGTTAATGCACAACTTACTGCATAATTAATCGTTCAGATACAGACACAATGGAAAATTGTGGGTAAATAACAGCACTTTTACAATAACATCTGGGAATATATGTCAAATATGAAGTTACAGTGAAACAGACAAGAAATCACAAATGCAATGATGGATGCTTGTAAAGTGTATGAATTATAGTCTATAGAGAAAAGAGGAACATTGAGACAGATAGTGAAAGGGGAACCATGAGTAATCATTTAGGCTTCAATCAAGGAGAACTATTTGAGCAGAAGTAAAATAACATTTCTACGTAGGTGAAAGTAGAGATGGCACCTCCACTTTAAAGGACAAGATGAAATACCAAAAACTGGAACTGTGCTGTTCATTAGCCACTGTAAAATTACTGAAAATTTCCTGGGGGGGGTTCTTCCATTTTCTACCTACTTTTCATAAGCAACAGGGACCAAAATGAACTAATTATCTTTGGATGCAGTACCATTCATTGCTATGACCTTGTATAAACATGGTAAAAAAAACATCTGCCTTAATATTACTGATTTCAAGCATAAGGAAGCACTTCTTCCACATTGACCAAGGCTGGTGCACCATAATAATTATAGGTGGTTTAACTGTGATCACTAGTAAAACTAGTAGTGTACCTGGACCACCTGAGAGCCATGTGGTGGTGGCGGTGGCTGAGTTGAGCTCTGAGGTGCAGCGTCCAACGGAGGCTGGGTATTCGGTTGGGAGATGCTAGGCTGAACAGAAGCTGGCAGCTAGCCAACAGAAACAGGTTAGTATTCAGACACTAATGACCTAATATCTGAGCAGTTGCAAGGAAATGATTTGCAAAGAAACAAATGCTAAAAATGAGTAACACCTGACTGCAGGCATTATGAGTACCTGTTGTGGGGCACTATATTCAGGATGGGATACAGGAATCAGAGGCTGGGAACTGCTTCCTTGTGAAGACGGAACCTGTGGCTGATACAAGACAACAATTTAAATAACTTCTTATTTACAATGGTGTCTGATATGGCATAAATAAAAAATAATCCCACAGATTACCCACCAGGCTATGTGGGTGAATAGTATGCTGCTGAGGAATTTGGGAATGAGAGTTGTGTTGTGTGGCAGATGCCTGAGGCTGCTGCTCAGGCTGCATAGAGCTGCAAGATGGCAGCACTGGCTGAACAGGATGAGAGTCGGATGCAGTCAGCGTATACTGGCCCTCTATACCACCAACAGCTGCAGGATATGCAAATAAATAATAGATCATGACCCAGCTATAACAGGTGCTGACCTAAAACAATGATTGTTAGATTTCACTACGTTGCTTACACGAAGCAGGCACTCCAGGCTGCTGTTGCAGGTGGTGTTGTTCCCTGTCTAGCTCCTCTGTTTCTATAGGAACTGGTATCAAGGTCGACATAGGGGGCTTTGTGGTGGAGGAGTGAGCAGGAGCAGGCTCACTGGGAGGCTGCTGTCCCTTGTCCTCTTCCTGCTTCCTCTTTTCTTGTTCTTCCCGCACCAGCTTCCTCTGTTCCCTCTTCCTGCAGATCAGAGCCACACGGTCCTTTATGGCCTTGGCTATGGTCTTATGATCGCCCTCACACACATAGCCTGAATCAACCTGGAAAGTTATTAATGAAGAAAGAGAGAGAAATACAAACACAAAGTAAGTATAATAAGCTAAACACCAAAGACAGGTCACTGAGATGGACCCAAATGTTTAATGAAATGGCAGGTGCAACGAGCTTTGCTACCATCTCCTGTGCCACATCCTCTGGGACATCTTTGAGGAGGTCAAAGGAAAACTCAATGGCCTCGTTATCCTTGTATTTCCCTTTGAGCTTCTTAACATCCTCAATGCGCAGCCACAGTTTGATAGCCACCATCTCCCCATCATCCTCTTCAGCAAGCTCGACACGAACCCCTGTCTCTTCCTGAAAAAAGGCGTGGTTCAACAGGTCCTTGATGGAATATCTGGGGGAAAGATATGCACAGAGAGGAGAAAAAAAATAGACACACATGCAAGAGAGATAAATAAGACATACTTTAAAAGGAGAGTTCAATTGTTATGTTTGTTCAACTTTTGTTCAGCAGACCTCTCATCTTTGTTTTGACGAATACATCCTTCGATGATTTCTTTGACTTCAGGAAAGGCTACTTTATCGAAACTGCCAGGCTTCACTCCCTATAAAAGTAGAACACAGAAAACATCCAAATCATACAGAGCCAGCAAACAGAATCAAACTCACATAATGTCTACCTTTATCAATCTACCTATCAATCTTTATCTAATCTATCCATCAATCTTGTGCTATTCACAAAATATTGGTTTAAACACTAATGAATAAGCATATGCTACAAGTTACCTAACCATAAATGGTAATGTACGAATAGTACCATTTTCCAGTACCTGCATTTTACATACAGGTAGGAATTAGTGTATGTTGGCTACAAGCTGTAAGACTGGAACTACTTGGCACACTGACATTTTATGGGGAGACATCTGGGGAGACGGAGCTTACTTTGTCTTTAGGGGTCTTTCAGAGAAGCTTTTTCAGGAAATCATAAACCTTAGGTGCATTTCCACCCCAAAGAGCCAGAATTATTCTTAGCTCCAGTACCAGAGAATGTATCCCAGGGATTACTGAGGTGAGGCGTGGTATCCAGCATGCAGCTACCAAATGATTATTAAGAATAATCAATACAAAATGTATTATGTAATTTTCACGTCATATGCAACAGATTAAAAATTAGATAATGCACCTTCAATATTAAATGTAAATTAACCACATTTTTTTCCTATTTATACTGCCATGTAATCCACACCATATGCAAGTACTGATGCTAAATTAAATTTCACTCCTTACCAGTACCAATACCAGTCAGGATTCACTTGTGCAGACCATCAACTGGTCAAACACAACTGTCAGACAATCATCCTCAGAACTGTGTAGACGCTGGCTGGAATCACCTTTCTACTGGTAATCCATAGCAGTTTAATGTTTTATATATTTAATATTCTAAATGAACTTTTTTATTACCACTATTTAGCCTGATTTTTATTCAGGTTTCATTTATTCCCCATGTTCCAGGTAAAATAACAAATAAAATGTCCTACCCAGTAACCTCAAGCAATGTGTAGAACAACATTTGAGATTTAGCTACAGAAAACAGACTCTAATGCTTTTGTTGTTTATCAGGATTGGTTCACATTTGCTGTGAGCAGCGTCTTTCAGTGGAAAGCACCATCAGTTCCACAGAATTCAGTTGTTCAGAATATGCATACTGTGTATGAATGTGCATATTGATTTCACTTTAGGTTTCTGTATACAGTGTTGCGTGTAACTAGACTGGAATTCTTGAAAACACAACTTACCACTGATAGAGAAGAAAAAGAGTGAAGACAATGCCTCATAATAGGCCAAAAAGAGGAGGATTTAAAAGAATGGATCGAAGGAGAGGGGAGGAGGACGAGCACACATGGCCCTCTCCTCCAGCAAAAGGTTGGGCACTTACACTGGTCACTCTGCGATAGATCTGTGCCGCATTCTGGCACTCGGAGTACGGGTACTCAGAAGTAGCCATCTCCAGCATACACATCCCAAAGGCATAGACATCCACTGACTCGTCATACTTCTCCTCATACATCTCAGGCGCCATGAACTCAGGGGTACCTTAAATCAAAAGAACGGTTCAGAACTCTCTCTCTCATTTCCCTATAACACCCTCTCTGTGAAGAGGAGAGAGGAAGGTGATGCTGCTGAAGATGACCTCTCCAGAAACCTGTGAGAAAAGAGAAAGAGAGAAGGGAGAGCGAAAAGGGGATAGAAAGCGAAAAAGAGGAGGAGGGGAGATAAACTGTTCTCAGTTAGGCTGCCATGATAAGAAGCCCAAGTTTCTCAGTGTAAGGCCTTTAGGGCAGGGCTATGGAAACAAAACTAGAGTACAGAACCTACCAAAAGGCCTGGACTGACCAAAGAATTCAAGCACTGTCTGCTGAAGGGGGTGGGGGCTAAGCATTAAGTAAAGGTGTTAGGCATTCGATAAAATTTACGAAAGCAGAGTTAAAGACAGAGTCAATTATCAGCCATCTGGATTACTGGGAAATGTTTTGAGATGAGTCAATGGTCAGTCAATAGCCCAGGACCAATAATTTAAGAGAAAGCTAAAATCCAAGCTATGGAAAAAACTCTTATGTAAATTTTGTTAGCCTGTTGCAAATCCCCTTAAAGGCACTTACCTTTCTGATACCTGTAAGAAAAAGGAGCACAGTAAATTTTCTAAGCATAGAATATTCCATAGCTACTGATTAGTGAGGTTCTGCACACTAGTTCATGCAGTAAAAAGCTGCCCATAAAACAAAGACCTCACACAGAAAAACTTATCATATTTGGAATTGATTTAGATTTGTAATGTGTCACTTTGTACTGGTTGACTTACCAGGCCCATTTTCTGCATTTACCGCAGTACACTAAATAATCCTTAAAGTAGAATAAGGGAGATCTGAGGTTAGAGTCTAAGGTTTCCTAACATGATAAATATCTATAAGTCTATAACTGAGAGGAAATGAGAGAGATTAAGGCTTGGTTCTTAAAACACTGTTTAAAAAAACAAAAAAAACAACAGAAGATCTACCCTTGAGAGAGAAAAATGACAGTTATTAGCATCAACATCACGTATTTCATTGAAGAAACAGACCACCAATATCCAAACCACAGGACAAAGATCATTCAGAACGGTACCTGAAAGCCCAGGGCTCACCTCTAGCTTTTGTGCTATCCCTTTGCCATGATCAGGTTTGCCTGCAGACAAGCCACAATACAACTACGCACATCACTGACAAAAAGAGAGTTAAGAAACTACTTACTCTCTGGAGGAACCTGAAATAAGGGCCTCTTAAAACACTGAGGAATAATATGATCAACAAAACAATTTTGGACCTAGAGCAGGGAGGGGAATCCCATGTGGAGAGACAGCGCGAGCGAGAAGCTGGGGCCCTGGTTTGCTGTGGTTTGGGGGCTCACAGAAACACTGTGGTCTGCCTTCGCGCCACAATGTTAAATCACACTTTAGAAGCCAAAAAAGAGAAAGAAACTTCAGAAGAGGACAGATTTTCTTCTTCCTGCCAGCAAACCCGCATGAGTTGACACAAAAAGAACAGAGAAGCGGTGTATGGGGGTTAATGGGGTCTTACCTATGACACTCTTTGCAAAAGAAGCCCTCTTGAGAGTGGCGAGGCCTAGGTCACCGATCTTGACGGATCCAGTGGGCCCTGTGATGAAGATGTTGTCACACTTGAGGTCACGGTGGATGATGGGAGGAGACCTGGTATGAAGGAAGTGAAGCCCTTTCAGGATTTGCCGACACCAGCTGCGCAGGACTTTGATCTTCATCTCCTTAAACCGTTTCAAATACCTGCAGAGTAAAACAAACCATAATCAGCATGGACAAGCTGATGTCTTCAGTCAAGGATGCTGAGATTTAATACAGACAAAATATAACATAAAATACAATCAGACAATATCATATTTTATTTCCCTGCCAAATCATTTCTAGTCCAGATAGGGCACAGATTATTTAAAGTTACTTCTTACGTCTTTAGGGTTCCAGATGTCATAAGCTCGGTCACAAGCACTATACATTTCTTCCCTTTGCAGGGAGCCTCCCAGGAATCATAGAAGCGAACAATGTTGGGGTGCTGTAGGCCCTTCAGCATGCCAGCTTCCTCCTTGAAGCGCTGTCGCTCTGACTTGGACAACTTGCGGTCCTGAAACATTTGAAATGCGACAATACAAAATAAGGGTGTGAAAGTGACCTGTAAATTGAATGCTTGGCAATGTTAAACGAATACTGCCGACTATTTAATACAAACAGAATACTGTATATAGTCTGAAACATGTACTATAGTATATTATTATAAAATACAGAATCTGAATAGTATAGAAACACTCTCATCAACTCCTAGCTCTGCTGGTATAACCTACATTTCACTATGAGGTTATCCACATCCAGCTTCTGGAGGTCCTCCAAAATCACCCTCCCCCAAAGCTAACAAAACAAAATATTTTCCCATTTAGCTACTCCCAAATTTAATAATTTGCCAATTCCCGCTCACACACCAACCAGCTTCCCCTTATCACAAAAGCTACCAACTGGCCAGAGTAAAGAACACATGCAATCTCCGAAATAGTGGTTGACCAATTAATCAGGCCAACTAATACCATTCTGAGATAATCGGCCTCAGCCAACTTGCATAGGCCAAAGCCCGTGCTAACAAAAAATGCCTATAAGCACAATGCAGGCAGCCCTAGGTGCTTTCGCACCAGAGGAACTTTGTCATAGTTCTTAGAACTGCACCCCCTTTCTTACATGTTCACACAGCAGGAACCTTTCTAGCACCCTGTGCTAGGTAGGTACCTTCCTCCATGCATAGGTACAATTTGTCGACATAGTCGATGACGTCGACGTTGAAAATACGTCAGTCAATATTTTAAGTCGATTAATCTTTTTTTTTTTAGTGTTTCTTTTTGATTTATGAAATGTGTCAGTTAAAGAAATGCTTTTTCTGAATGTTCTTGATGTCAGTCTAATCATGTTTAGCGCCTCTCAAAAAATGGCAGCTGCAGCAGAGCAAAGTTCTAAAGAGTCTCTCAATGGTTTTCAAAGACCAAAAGCGTCCAAAGTGTGGGATTATTTGAAATTGGCAGAAAAAAAGGTTATTTGTAAATCTGTAAATCTTTAATGGTATATCACGGCAGCACCAGCACGAACACCTTAACCAGAAGCACACAAGCACTCTTCTGGAAGATGGGCCACCAGAAAAGGCAAAGCCACTGTGTTGTCTATTGATGTTTCACCATTAGTAGGGAAAGCATTTTTAAATACATTGTGCGAATAAATGCTACATAAGTTTATAATTAAGGCCTTAACATCATCTGAATTCTACTTTGGATTTTAGCTATACAAGTAAATATTTCCTTAATGCAAGTTGGACATTACGAGACATGTCCCTTATCCGTTTTATTTTTACTATTATTTTAAGCACATTACAATTCAACAGTTACTGATAGGATCATTCATTTTATATTTTTCTCATTTCTTTCTGTCTTGCTCTTAGGATAAGGCAAAGCCAAGTGAATGAAATCCTGCAAAGCAAGGATTGCTCAACAAAATTTGCAGCCGCTCTTACTGAAAGTGTACTGAACATGATCGTCAAAGACATGGTAGAAGATGAGGGTTTTTATGCTATGGTTAAAACATTTAAACCGGGCTGCATTCAAAGAACATGCTTCCCTAGGTATGAGGATGAATACCAGAAAATCAAACTTGCCATCTCTGTATCCAGTTCCATGATCAGTTTAGCAACAGATGCAAGGTCCTCCACAGAGGCATATTTGGGCATAACCTGCCATTTCATTAACAATGACTGGGAGCTCATAAGCTATAATTTGACTACCATGCCACTTGAAGAATGTGATGGACTTTGACTGGATACCTTACACTCTAAACAATTTGTACTTTGTGTATTATGCAGACATTCTTGGTGTTTCAAGTGTTTAATAAGAAACAGATACACAATGGACTTTTTTTTTTTACTATGCTGAAGCTGGTACTTTAAGTTTAGTTGCACTTTGTATAATATAGAGAACTTGATTTTGATAAAGGGTTTAATAGAATTGTGGATTTCATTGCAAGGTACATAACATGGTTATGTTAACTCTGCTGGAGATTAAAGTTTTGCACTTTTATATACATCTGGTTTACATTGTGTAAACATTACATTACACTTGTGCAGCATTATTATGACAATTTGTTGCCAGAATAAATGTAACTTTATGATAAATTCATATCACTTCTTTTTTCTTTGAAAGAAAATGAATCATTTAGACTAGTCCACTAATAGTCAATAGTCCAATCAATAGAAAAATAGTCGTTAGAGGCAGCCCTAAAAAAACACAACAGCCAAATGGAGCGACAGTGAAATCCAGGGTTCACTGAGTCTAAACGCAACAAAGGATATACACACAGGTTGAGTCATCTAGGCAAAATCTTAAAATGCTCCCTAGCATTTCATCTCAACTTGCTATGTTTGGCATCAGCAAAGCAGTGCTGTGAAAAAATCAATAAGCTTAAACAAGCTTTATAAAAAGCTTGATAAAAAAGATTAAAAAACAATTCTTTATTTTGATATAATCTGTTGTAATTGGGAACATGTAAAAGATTTGGGAGATATTGTTTGCTGTACTTCTTTTTGCATGTTCTTATACTACTGATATCACAAAGTAAGACAAAGCAAACAAAAATAGTAAATATTTGCAAACTTTTTATTTTTTGTCATTTCTTGTTAATTACTTTGTTTGTAAATCCTGCAACAGAATCTGAAAGTTTATCAGTCAGTCAGTCATTATCTGTACCGCTTATTCCCAGTTACGGGGGAGCCGGAGCCCAGCCGGCAACTCTGAGCGCAAGGGCAGGAACCAACCCTAGACAGGGCACTAATCCATCG
>JANCOA010000040.1:9663305-9674311 GCA_024363135.1 Leptodoras oyakawai
TATATATGCATGAATTTGGTGAAAATAGGTCACTTGCAGTGTAAACCTCTGACAAATATCCTGCAGTTTGCCTACTGATGTTCTTAATGAGGGAGTTGTAAGGAGAAATCCAGCTGTAGAGGGACTTAACTGAAGTGTCATTTGACTTGTATCCTTTTAAAGTGACAGTAACTGTGTCCTGTAGACAGGAGGCTCTGTTGGCTGCCATCAGTGAGAAAGATGCTAACATTGCCCTGCTGGAGCTGTCCTCGTCCAAAAAGAAAAAGACACATGAAGAAGTTGCGCAGCTACGAAGGGAGAAGGACCGTCTGGTTCAGCAGCTCAAACAGCAGGTACGGACTATGTCATAGGGCCCAGGCTGAGACTGTATGTGTGTATTTATGTGTGTAGGAGATGAGTCATAGGTTTTAATGTAAGTTGTTTGTTTGGTTGCCATCAGAAACCATTTTGTTTAATGCTTAATGACAAAAGAGGTAATGTTATTTAATCAACGTCTTTCTGTATGAGGATTGTTCTCTTAATGCTGTTGTCTGAGCCATGCAATAATAGGGGTGTTATGATGGGAAGGTTTGGACTGATGCACTGATTTAAAAGGCATTTATTGTAATAATGTATTATAAATCCATTATTATCAATTAGAATCAATTATAATACTTGAACTAAATTACTGGAGCCTATGCAAAATGCATAGCAACGCCACCTATGCATGTCATTGGTTGTATCCGCCAGTGTGTACATAAAGCGATAGACATCTATGGAACCTTCTAGAGCTGTTTCCACTTTGAGAATGGCAATTTATCATGATTTTGCGATTTTCAACACAGTTTAATAGTTGGAGCTCATGAGATGGGACATAGCATCTCAGAGATAGAAGCATAGTTTGGATTTTCATGAATGACCATTTCAATGGTGTACCCTTGAACCTCGAAACCCTTGAACATGAAAGGCGTGCAACACTGCCTCAAGTAATATCAGAGTTCAATGCTTGGGCCTCAACAAACATCAGTGTGAGGTCTGTGCAATGTTCCCTCCAAGGTCCTGTGAGGAACCTACCAAATATTAATATTGGTATACCAACTGGTACTTCAGTTTATTATTGAAAACTGGAGTGTTAAAAATGTATTAATATTCTTAAACTGATATGTAAAGAAGCTAGCAAGGTAATTTACCCATAATATGATGATACTTTTAAAATAGTCCTTGTCAGTGTCATAATCATTGGTGAATGAACTGTAGGCCAATCTTTGTGTATAACCTATTGTATTATAGCAGCTTCAGTGTTATCATCAAAAACTGAATATCAACAGCATGCTAGCCTAGTCGATATATTCCATACCTGCTTTTCTTTAATCTGTCTTCCTCCTTCTCTCTCTTTTTCTCCTTTCTCCTCTGTCATTCTGCCTCACAACTCTTTTCTCCTAGACACAGAATCGGATGAAGCTCATGGCGGATAACTATGACGATGGCCATTTGAAAACACCACCTGACCAGACCAACCACAAAGCTCCGAAATCCCCTGACCAGGTCATAATCTACTGCCCAGACGCATTTCCTCAAAAGTATCATACTCTACCTTTGCCATCATCTTTTTCTTTATTATTTAATATATCACCGTTTTAATATGGATGAAAATAAAAGTCTCATAAAGATTTCCCATTCATAGCAAGCCATTTTAAGGTAGCAGACCCCTGATCAGAGTTGAGGTCACTTTCATTCAGTTTTTTTGCTGTATAAATTTGGTATTTGAATTGGAAATGGACACCCTGTTCCTACGGGTGACAGTTTCCCTTTCAGTTTCCCTTTACCACATTAAATGAAATGGAACTGATCTCAACTCTGGTACAGACTCATCACTCGAAAAACCATGATTTCTCAAGCCTACAGGTGTTTCTCTGATTCACATCGGTAGAAGTTGTCGCTAAATACAGATCCAGGATAGGTTTTATAAGGTAAAATAATGTGAAGTATCAAAAAGTGCCAAACATGCCAAACTGAACCTGGGTCTTTATTTGGGAGTCACTTCTACCTGGAACTGTTCACACACTAACCGGATCTTCTTTCCCATGCTGCACTTGGCTGAACCCCTGCCATCTTAACCAATAGGATGATGAGGAGGGCATTTGGGCATAGTCGCTCTGGCAGCCATTTTTGTTTTAGAAGGGTGAGCACTTGTTTGATGTGTGTATAAAAAGCCAACCTCAGCAGCCCTTTCCTTCCCTCACACCATGCCATTCCCATCATAGCCATGCAAGAACATCCAGCACCACACATATTAACCTCCATAACATTTCAATCCATCATCTGTACCAGTCTGTTACTAGACAATAAGACATAACAAAAATTTCTGTTTTCATCTAGAAGGTTATTGTGGGCTTGTTTTTTCGGTAAATATTTAGCTGGTTGACAACGCCCTCTTCATGCTGCTAAAATGTGGCCTGTTCCTGTCATTACCCTTTATGTTGTTTAGACTTGTCTGTTATTTTGTGCTGTTATGGATCTGCATGAAACTCTTGCTTGCTGTCTCTCTCCATTTCCTCCACTTTACATCCAAACAAATCTTTCTCACCCTTGTTAATTAAGGCTACAGTTTACATTCGTACCGATGTAACCTTATAAAACGATAGTGCTAAAAACATGTTGGCAACCCAGCCATGGTGGCAAAGCTGGGTCTTACATAATTCATGCACCTCTCTTGATTTCTGTATGGCATGCAGAGAAAGCTTTCTCAAAATAAGAAATATGAGATTTAACACTCATGGAGGTAATGAAACATGTCAAATATCCAAGGAAACAATACATCTAGATGTATGCTTTGCATTAAGGTTTGCTTATCTGACATTAGACAGCTGGTTATTATTAGTTAACATCAATAAACCATGTATAATATACTGTATAAGGAATATAATACAATGGTGCATGCTGTTGTTTTTGTATAACAGCATGTCCTGAAGTGTTTTATTCGTCTTATACCACAGCAATGAATGACACATCTTTTCAGTATTTCTGTTTAGAGTTACATTTAATGTTACTGAACATCCACAAGACAAGCTAGCTTCTGTTATAGCTAGCACTGGTGGTCATTCAGTTTTTGTCAAATTCTTTTTTCTTTTTCTTCAGTTTGTTTTTCCACCAATATTTGGTTGATGATATCATAGACTTAGACTTCACCAATCCACACCACACTTGGCATGGGTGTAGCGCCACAAGTCTGTTATGGAATCTAAAGTTTGAATCTTTGAAGCTAGGTGTATGGTCCCTTTATGATAGTGCCCCCTAAAGTAGGGTAGTCTCAAATTACCCTATTAACTTTTTTAATGATTAACTTTTTTCAAATTAATTTATTAACCTTTTATGGCAATTTGGCCTATAGGAGTCACATTACAACTACACTATATTGCCAAAAGTATTTACTCACCCATCCAAATAATTGATTTCAGGTGTTCCAATCACTTCCATGGCCACAGGTTTATAAAATCAAGCACCTAGGCATGCAGACTGCTTCTACAAACATTTGTGAAAGAATGGGTCTCTCACAGAAGCTCAGTGAATTCCAGCATGGTAACATGATAGGATGCCATCTGTGTAACAAGTCCAGTGGGTTTGGCAGTTGCCACTTGCATTGTGACAAGTGTAAAGCTTGGTAGAGAGGGGATTATAGTGTGGGGTTGTTTTTCAGGAGTTGGGCTCGGCCCCTTCGTTCCAGTGAAAGGAACTCTTAATGTTTCAGCATACCAAGAGATTTTGGACAATTTAATGCCTCAACTCGGGAACAGTTTGGGGATGGCCCCTTCCTGTTCCAACATGACTGTACACCAGTGCACAAAGCAAGGTCCATAAAGACATGGATGAGGGAGTTTGGTGTGGAACAACTTGACTGGCCTTCACAGTCAAGTCCTGACCTCAACCTGATAGAACATCTTTGGGATGAATTAGAGTGGAGACTGTGAGCCAGGCCTTCTCCTCCAACATCAGTGTCTGATCTCACAGATGTGCTTCTGGAAGAATGGTAAAAAAATTCCCATAAACACACTCCTAAACCTTGTGGAAAGCCTTCACAGAAGAGTTGGAAGGGTGGACTGACATCATATTAAACCCTATGGATTAAGAATGGGATGTCACTCAAGTTTATATGCATGTGAAGGCAGGTGAGCAAATACTTCATGTGGGAATATAGTGTAGTTTATTACAATTCATTTGTGGAGTAATGGACACATTTCTGCATCGCAACAATTTTTAAATCTGTTATGCTTATTTCTATACTAATTACTTTTGTTATAACAGCTACAAATAAACAATAAACACAAGCCTCTCTTTTTTGTGTTTAAAGTTCTACATGTTTCTCTATTTTGATATCAATGAGACCAGAAATGCATCTTGTCATCACTTCATTCCCTGTCCTGAAGACTCTCCTATAGGGGGAAACTTACTGACCCATAGTTATTATGTGCTGCCACTGGAGACTAAATGTCTTCTTGCAGAAAATGTCACCATATCAACAATACATTTTTCTTTGTTAAATTTCATGTTTTTTAATCAGTTTAAATCATTGATTTATATTGTTTCTGATACAATTTTCTATATATGGTATTAACATCATCCCCCCAAACATTATTAAAATGGCCTGCTTTAAAGTAGCACTAATATTTAAACTGTACTTGAAGTGTATAAGCAACGTACGTGCCATTTAGGCAGAAATTATTTTCTTAGTTCCTCAGCTTGGTCTTAGACTTTTTGCATCATGTTTGCACACTCCAAAAGCATGTGATTCAAATGCATGCCAACATGTCTTGTCTATGACAAATATCTTGAGTTACCTTGAGTGATCACTCTCTGGGTGTCATACTGTTTGTTCTCAGATGGCAGTACAGAATGCTCTCAGTGCATGACAATTACAGCAGATTTGAATGTTTAACTATGAGACAGGCCATCTGCTCCCCATGAATGTCTTGTGTGTGATTAATAGTTTCTTGTGTGTGTAGATGAAAGCTGGGCGGAGAGCTGCAGTGCACAGGAGCTCCACATTAGCCACCTGACTACACCGTACAGCCAGAGAGGAGCCATCCCATATCCTGTCCCTGTTTCTGTACAAATCAACCCTTACCAAATCTCCCCACCCTCAGACAGGGCCTGCACACCAACAGTTACTGGTAATCACCCTGTAGAAGATGTTTGTAAATTAGATTATATTTCATGCAAGGTTTCAGCAGGAAAGCTTGTGAAATGCATCAGTGGAGGCTCATCCACAATTTATATCAGCCATTTAAAAAATGTTCATCTTCATGATGTTCTCATTCACAAATCTATACAGTTTAAATTCAGTTAAAATGACCTCTTTTAACCAACAATTTAAAAAGATGTTGGTATTTGACCGATATCAGCTGATGTGTCGTTGATTGCTCACCTTTCTGAATGTTACACAATCGTAAGGGAGCATCTTTATTACAAATCCACACACAATGTGTCTCTATTACAAAGGCAGTGTCTCTATTACAAACGTGTGTGGATTTGCATTTAAAGAATGACATGTTAGAATTGAACACAAATGACCTTAAAATCAGCTCAACTGCATTGTATTCCTATGTGTGGCACTATGAACATGCCAAAACAAAACACAAAGAACACGATTGTATTTCATCAAGGAGCAGGGCGGTATTTATGCCACAATGAAATTTGGGGCATGGCTATGAAACCAGTCACAAAATGTTATGAAAAGACATTTTTTCTGGATTAAGGTACATCTGTGAGTGATTTTTCTACCTGGTTTCTCAGCCATACCTCAAAATGAGTAATCGATTCCAATTGGACAGTGATTACATTTCATTTTGGTATGGATTCTGCACTGTTCCTTGATGAAATACAACCATGTTTTTTGCATTTTTTTCCACCTTCACAGAGCCACACAGAGGAATACAATGCAATTGAGCTGATTGCATTCTAAAGTGGTTTGTGTTCAATTCTGACACAAATTCAGCACATTATTCTTTAAATGCAAATCCACACATATTGTTTTGCCCTTAGGAGATCAAGCGGCATTAAATCAACGTAATGGCTCTTTTACTTTTCATTTTGGCTTGTTTTCCATATGTCAGTGTTTAAACGCAATCTTACCTGCATTGCTTTTCAAAGAGGCATTTATGTTTCACGTCCTCATGGTACTGAGGTACAATGCATTTGTGCCTTTATTATATTTCGAGGTGTATTAAATTCACTTGTGACATGAATTCAGCATGTCATTTTGAAAATGCAAATCCTTGTGTATTGTTTTTCCGAAAAGTGGTCAATCAATGTGAAAACCAATGTTAAAGTGGTTTTGCTTTTCATTTTGGCATGTCACTTTCATATTGTGCATGTCACTATGGAAAAGCAATACACTGTGTGCATTGTATTGCACATTTTGGCACTGTGGTGATTGCATTTCAATTTGACACAAATTCCCACATGTATTTATACAAAATGAGAGTTCCAATAAGCACTAAAAGAGTGTGGCGTGGTGGCTCTGTGGTCTGTGATTGGCCTCACAGGTTTGGGCGGTCTGGGTCCTTTCTTTGTGGAGTCTGCATGTCCTCCTCAGGCATGTCCTCCCCATACACTGGGTACTCCGGTTTCCTCCCACAGTCCAAAGACATGCAAGACGAATTGGATATACAAATTGCCCATGATTGTGTTTCCCCAAGCCCGCTTAGTGGGAGGGTTGCGTCAGAAAGGGCAGAAAACGTGCCAGATCGATTTACGTGCCTTTATCATTTATAGCGACCCCAAAAGGAATGAGAGCAGCCGAAGGTATGCTGGGGCAAGAGTCACACTGCCTCATGCTGCCTTCTGTGAACGTTTTGAGTGGAAGAGGAGCGGTATACAGAAAAGTTTAAAAACTGGGTTGCCATATTGGACTTGTTTAAAAATACTCAAATTGTATTGGCAAAGGAAATAAGATTGTGGTATGCATATACTATATGGTATACTTACCTGGCAGGGGAGATAACATGATCAAGAAGGTGGTTCACCCAGGGCGATGCTCAGCCATTGCACTCTGGCGGGGCAGTCATAGTCTTGTGGTTAGGGTGTCTGCCCTGTGATCAGAAGGTCCCGCGTTCGATTCCTGCGGCTGACAGGACTTGGCCGAAGTGCCCTTGAGCAAAGCACCTAACCCCAAATGGCTCTGTGGCTAGGGCTGCCCACCGCTCCAGGCTTGTGTGTTCACTGCCCCTTAGTGTGTGTTCACTAGTGTGTCTCACTGCACGGCTGGGTTAAATGCAGAGGTTCAATTTTGCTGTGTGCAAGCACAGTGACAAAAATGTGTCACTTTCATAATGAATAATGCATGTTTGTGCTGGTGTATTGCTAATTATTTTTTATACTGATCATTTAATAGTATATTATATTGCTATTTTTTCTTCATAATTATTCTTATAAAACATTATTTAGATAGATATTGAAAATGTTTGTTTGTTTATTTAATAGAGACAATACACATTTACATGTCAGTTGTTATGATGTAAATGTGTCAGATTTGTCCAAGTTTCATTTGCTGGTTCATGCTTAAGAATAATGAGCAAACAGGACAAAAACAATCCAGCATTAAACAAATATGGTTATAAGAGCAACAGTAACATGTGACATGATTAAACATCCTATTCCAGCAAAGTTTTTTAGAATAAACCAGTGCAGGATAAAGATAATGCTGTTTATTATAGGTTTTATGTTTTCTGAAATTGGGGATTAACATGGACTTTACTGTTTCTTGGTCTTGTTCAGTTGGAGCCTGGGTTGATGAGAGTCAGACTGAAGCTGGGACTGTGACCTGGTCTCCTTTAAGAATAGCAGTAAATGGACCTTTAATTCCAGGAACCTCCAGCTGTGATCTAACCCTCCTCTCTCCAGGAACCCTCTCTGCCCTCTCTTCTCCTCTCCTCTTCTCTCCTCTCAGACTTTATCTGATCTACAGAGCACAACAAGCCTAAAATAGTCATCTCCTTGTCTTAAAAGCCCCAATCAGGAGTTTTCGGTCTGTTGGTCTCCAGATTGTGTATAGTCAGTCCATCTTCCTGTAAATACTGGATAAATAAGGATTAGGTTTTATGTTTGGAAGGAGCACCTGACAGCAAATCCCCATAAAAAGAAGAAAAAATCCAAAACATCCTCACTGGGGCTTAAATGCAGGTGCAGTTGTCAAATTCAACAGTGTTAGCCGTGTTGTGAATGCATTTTCTTTTCATTTTCTACTTCCGTGTTACATCGTCATGGTTGATTACCGACTTAGAATGCCCTGCAATGTGATAGGTGGTGCTATGTAAACATTTAAAAAGTAACCTGAATGCCAAACGTATATAAAGTATTATGCTAATTTGACAGCTGCATCTGCCATTAGACTTGTGAGACTTGCGTAACGTTGCCGTTTAGGTAGCTACCTTCTTGCACTTTCTTTACTGGTTGTACGCTTCTTTTGAAAACCGAAGAACTTTAGGACATAAGCATTACACAAGCGTTGAACGAGAAACATCATCTCACCACATACGACGTTCTGTCTGTGGTGCAATTCAGGTACTGTACATGTCACATGAAGTAACAGCTGCTAAAATCAAAATAGATATATAACGTACAATGTGTTTTTGTAGTGTTCATGACAGTCATACAACTCTCGTGAGGTGGCTGTGGGCTTTAGATTTTAAGTGTTGCTATTTCTCTGTATAGGCAGAAGAAGCACAGATGTCCACTGTAGCAACTATTACAGTAATGTTGGCTCCAGAAATCATCCTGCCACATCTCGAGGTCTGGTTTAGGAGAGCACATTGCTGGTTTTATGTTCTCTCCTAAACGCCAATGTCATTTGGTCTCTCTCTTGCAGTAATTTTTCATGTTGCATTTGTGGCCTATTGTCTTTGTGTATTGAAAAAAAAGATAGTTCTCCTTGAAAAAAAACAAAACAAAAGAGATGATTAAAAAAAGGAAAGTCACGGGTATGAGCATTCTGACTTTGTATAAATGTGTATGTATATAAATATGTATCATCAGTGTTTTCACTCTCTGTGTGTTTTTATTCATGTGCTTCTTTACATTATATTGACAATTTATTTATGGTACTGTCTGTTTGTGTTAAGCACAAACAGCTGCTTGGCAGCTACTCTCCACATTAAGTCACCATTCTCAGAAATGGACCAACCTCAAGATTACATATCTAAACCAGTTAGAACTAAAAGGAAATAGTGGTTAATTCCTTTTAAGTACGCTGTAGGCCTAATATAATAAAACAATAGGTTTGGGAAGCTATTAGATGCAGCAGCTGTGTTTCCATGGATAAAGAAACATACACACAGGCTATGAATTATTACTGATTCTGCCTTAACCTTTAGTAATGAAGTCATGATAATTTACCAGATGCTATTATCAGATTCTCTGCATAAACACATTAGATGGCCAGATCCTCATTCCCAGTCTAACTAATCTGTTTTTCTCTCATTCTTAATTATTCAGTGCGACAATGAACAAGTTCTTAGTCTAATGCATACTTTTACGTAATGAGGTTTTATGTTGAGAAAACGTTTCTTAAATTTCATTTACTGTATTCTTGATCCACAAACCGAACGACACACTGAATGTCACATCACACATATTTATGTAAAACATTTCAGAGTATTGGGCGACACGGTGGCTCGGTGGGTAGCACTGTCGCCTCACAGCAAGAAGGTCCTGGGTTCGATCCCCGGGTGGGGCGATCTGGGTCCTTTCTGTGTGGAGTCTGTATGTCCTCCCTGTGTCTGTGTGGGTTTTCTCCGAGTACTCTGGTTTCCTCCCACAGTCCAAAGACTAGGCAGGCACCGGCTCTCCCGTGACCCTGAAAAGGAATAAGCGGCCAAGAAGATGAATGAATGAATGAATGAATTTCAGAGTATTAAGGTATGACTAAAGTAATAAATGAGTAGTATACATGGAACAAAAAAAGAGTTATTATCTGGTAACATTATCCTGTAAATGTTGGAGTTGTCTATTATTTGGTGTTGGGTTGAAAAGAAAATCTGTGATATTACCCATCAATGGTTCAAGGAAACGACAAATGGAAATGAAAACCATCCATCCATCCATTATCTTATCCGCTTATTTCTATTCGGGGTCACTGGAGAGCCGGCGTCTAGCTGGCAGCTTAGTGTGCAAGGCAAGAATAACCCTAGACAGGGTGCCAATCCATCGTAGGACACACACACACACACACACATACACTAGGGAAACTTTAGAGAGACAAATTAACCTAACATGCATATCTTTGGACTTTAATAAACACCATTAAATAAAATGAATGCTTAATACTGTAATATTTTTGCATATTTACTGTATAATTCTATATCAAGCCGAATCTTTGCCCCTACAACTAGAGACCGTCTTTATTTAAATTATTATAGTGGTAATATTGTTTACCCAAAATTTTGCTCATACTGAAACAAGCTTGACATTATTTTTAATCTGCCCTTTATTCACCAGATGTTGACCTTTAGTGAGCTAGCTCCAAGTCTGAGTGTTAGAAGAGTTTGTTTACTTATAACATACACAGTGAAGGCATAGTGCTAATGCAGGTGCCATATTCCAAAGAAATGCACTGCTGCTAGACTAAACACAATTTCTGCCCTACTTAAAAAAAACAAGCTTATAATACAAAGCACAATTTTAAAATGTCTTATACTGTTATTATATTATTATACTGAATAGCATCAAATCTTTCATTTCATGCACAAGCACTAATGTTTTCCCACAAACATGCAAAATAAATGAATAATGGTTCCTTGCAAAGTAATTTATCTGCACTTGTTCAGTATTGATAGTATATTTCTAGCTAAGAGATCACCTACAAAACAAAAAAATGAGCCTCAAATTGAGTCCAGAGATTAGATTACATAATATCTCCACACTTCAACTATAGTACTCTGGACATTTACAGGGGTTAGACAGTCAGTCAGTCATTTTCTATACCGCTTATTCCCAGTTACGGGGTCACGGGGGAGCCGGTGCCCAGCCGGCAA
>JANCOA010000040.1:9786588-9803337 GCA_024363135.1 Leptodoras oyakawai
CATTTATCACAGCAAGTCTTCCAGGCCCTGATGCAGCAAACCAGCCCCAGACCATCACACTACCACCACCATATTTTACTGTTGGTATAATGTTCTTTTTCTGGAATGCAGTGTTGGGATTTTTAAACTCTGCCTACCTTTACTGGTCATTTACATTGTTGGTGTAATCTGTAGGCGTGGAGTCAGAGTATAGTGTATCTTTTTCATATAAAATTTGTGTTAATACTTTTCTGACCACAGGGTGGATGCTGGCTGGATACTTTCACTTCTATCCCAGTAGTGATACTGAGGTGTCTAAATGACCCCAGCATCACTGCTTCATCCAATACCCTCATCTCACTTATCATACTTACCACAGCACACACTACCATCTCACTGTAACTGCTGTGCTGAGAATGGTCCACCATTAAATGTGTTCCTATGTTGGTCCTTCTTAACTGATATATGGGGTAGAGAATAGTAGGAATCTTTCTGTCAGAATAGATGGCTGCACCTAAATGGCAAGTGTCCTTGATAAAATGACCAATATGTTTGGATTTAAAGTACATTGGTAAATATAAATATATAAATTTGCAATTAATTAATGGTACATGCCCATTTGAACCTTGTCAAGCTATTGAGCCTCAAGCAAATAAGGTGAGGGATTAAATGGTGGAGAACACCTGCAATTCACAATACCCATGTAAATGTTACAAAAATACCCACCAGCAGTGAACAAAAATAGTCAGTATATTGCAACAAATGGGCCTGTGGATATGTATTGTCAGTGTACAGTGCTGTATAAACTCATATGACTGATACAACAGATTATAGAACTGATCAAAATAATTGAACTGATGTTTTGTATTGGTCTAAGGGTAGGTATTCATCCTGATCTCTCTCTTTTTGTCACAATGTAGGTTGTTAATCTGCTGGAAAAAGCAGTCCCAGGGCAGCAGGCAACATTCACTGTGTCTTGCCTGGCTGAGGCAGGTTGGACATCACTGGGACAACATTTGAGGGAGGTTATGGACTTTAAATTGAATCCAGATCCCATACTCCCCAAAATGGAAGGTGTCACAGAATTCACAGAATACGTTTCTGAGACTGTAGATGTCCCATCCCCATTTGATCTGCTTGAGCCACCTACATCTGGAGGATTCCTTAAACTATCCAAGCCTTGCTGCTACATATTCCCTGGTGGTAGAGGGGACTCTGCTCTGTTTGCAGTCAATGGCTTCAACATTCTGATTGACGGTGGCTCTGAGAGGAGGTCTTGTTTCTGGAAGCTTGTAAGACACTTGGATCGTATTGATTCCATTCTTCTTACCCACATTGGTGCTGACAACCTCCCTGGTATAAATGGACTGCTTCAAAGGAAGATAGCAGAGCAAGAGGAAGAGCAATCACAAGGCTCAACTAACTACAGTGACTGGATGAAGAACCTCATCTCACCAGAGCTTGGAGTTGTGTTCTTCAATGTACCAGAGAAGCTGCGCACATCTGAATCAAACTTAAAAGTCAAGCGTAGTATTGAAGAGGCCTCTCTGACATTGCAGTACCTTGATAAACTTGGCATGACACCTGAACCTCTTTACAGAATAGTTAGTAATACAATCGAGCCTATCACTCTTTTTCACAAGATGGGTGTTGGTAGGTTAGAAATGTTTGTCCTCAATCCTGTAAAAGACAGTAAGGAAATGCAATTTCTTATGCAGAAGTGGGCTGGTAACAGCAAAGCAAAAACTGGGATTATTCTTCCCAATGGAAAGGAAGGAGAAATATCTGTGCCATACTTAACATCTATTACAGCTCTTGTGGTGTGGCTTCCTGCCAGTCCAACAGAGAAGATCGTTAGAGTTCTGTTCCCTGGCAATGCTCCACAGAACAAAATTCTTGAGGGGCTTGAAAAGCTAAAACACCTGGACTTTTTGCGATATCCAGTGGCTACACAAAAAGACATTGCTTCCGGGTTCTCAGCCTCTGTTATAAAACAGCCAAAATTAAAGCAAAGGGCTGAAAGCAAAGAAAGTCTTAAGTCATCCCCTAAGACACACACACCTACCAAGATTGTAAAGAAGGAACATGAAGAAGAAGACACATCTGTGCTTGAGACAAAGTCTGAAACTGTCAAGGAGATCAAAACTGAGAAGAAAGAAGAGAAAAAACACACCAGACCATTGAAACCAAAAACCGAGATAACAGAAAAGAAAAAGTTAATAAAGGAGAAGTCAATTAAAAAATACACCAAAGAAAGAGCAACTAAAATGGATGAGAAAAAAGACAAGGAAAAGAAAGAGATCAAGAAAGAGATCAAGAAAGATAAACATGAACCAAAAAAAGACGACTCTGTGAAAAAAGATGAGAAAAAAATAAAGAGTAAAGATGTTTTAAAACCAGAATTGAGGAAAATAACCAAACCTGATCTAAAACCTTTCACTCCAGAAGTCAGAAAGACTCTTCACAAGGCAAAAACTCAAGGGAAACCCAAAACAACAAAGAGCAAGACTACTAAGGTAGAGACGATTGCAGAACCAGATTCCAAGAAAGTTGAGTCTGAAAAGCAAGAGAAGGAAACAGCAGAGGTTAGCTCTGTTCCCTCAACTCCAGAAGATCTGACAAAAGATTTTGAGGAGCTCAGAAAAAATGAAATGCAGGTAGATGAGTCTGGGCCAGAGGAAATTAGCCATGCACCCTCAAAAATATCAGTAGAAGAAGAACTTGGACCAACCCCTGAGACAACTGCTGAGAAAGCAGAGGCCTTTGATTCTCAGACTGCAGGAGAACCTGAGGAACCAAGCTCTCAAGATAAGGAAGAAGCAATAGAACCAACAGAGATCAAAGGAGAACCTGAGAAACCTGCACAAGAGTACGAGGTACAAGAGGGTGATAAATTTGAAGATGAAGGCACTGCTATAGAAGATGAAGAGGAGGAAGAGGAAGAAGTGTTGAAAGTTGAGAAAAAGACACTAGAAGAGGAAGAGGACATGGGAATAGGGGATGAAGAAGATGAAGCGATGGCAAAGGACACTAAAGATCTGGAGGGAGTTGACAGAAAACATGAAGTTGAGGAAATGGAAAAACACAAAAGCAGAGAAGAGCTTACAGACATCACAAAGACAGAAATTGAGGAAGAGCAAGCTGAAGATGAGTATGTAATTGAAAAAGCTGAGCTGGAGGAGGCAGAAGATTTAGACGCCATTGCAGATGAAGAAATCAAAGATGTTGCTGGTGAAAGAGTTACAAAGGAATGGGAGTACAAGACAGGGGAGGATATTCAGGAAGCCAAAGAGGAAGAGGTTGCACCCACAGTTCAAGGAGCTGTAGCAGCAGAGAGTTTATCATATATTCAGGATGAGACCATACCTGGTTACTCAGAAACTGAGCAGACAATCTCAGATGAAGAGATTCATGAGGAAGCTGAGGATAAAATACAGCACCTTCAATATGAAGTCAGCACATATGATGTTTCTGTACCAGATCAACCAGGATCTTTTGATGCAATCCATGGCATGAAGGAGATTCAAGCAATGGGTGAAGAAACAGTAAAACCATGTATGGGTATCCAAGAACCTGCTATTTCTCTGTACACCAGCATAATTGCTGCTCCGCTGGCAGAGGAGGAACATGTTTCGTCAGCAACATCCATCACTGAGTATGAAAAGGTGTCCTCTTTTCCGACCTCTGTTACTGAGGATCAGTCAGTGGCATCTGTCACAGCACCTCAGACTGAAGACACTGGAAGGAGCTCACTAGATTTGGACACAGTAAACATTGTACATCCCATAACACAAACAGACGCTACTCAAGGAAAAGACTACTTACACTCTGCTGGAACAATCTCTCCAACATCCTCCCTGGAGGAGGACAAAGGCTTCAAATCACCACCTTCAGAAGAATGCCCACCACTTCCCTTGGAAGGGAAAACAGAAGAACTTGAGATTACTGCTCATCGAGATGAAGATGAGGAGGATGAGTATGAAGATCAAACACCAAATGTTGACATTTCACTTGGAAAAATACAAGAAGGATATGCTGTATCCCAGAAACTGCAAGAGAAAGCTAAAGAAAGTGACAAGCCCAAGAGCCCTGAGCCTACTGCATTGGAGTCTACACAGGACAAAAAAGCATTGTCCTCTCCTGAGCTGGAGGAAAGAACAGTCTCACCAACTGGAGAAGAGAGAATTTCTAAACCAGTAGTTTCAGATTTTGGTGGTTTTCCAGAAACTGAAGATCGATGCTTCAGTCCAGATGACAGCACTGTGAAAATGGCCTCTCCTACTCAATCTGGACCACCTAGTGCCACCCACTCCCCTCTTCGTTTATCACCAGTGGAAGATAAAGCCAAGATGTTCCCTGAACAGTTGCAGGAAGAACAGGAACAAATAGTTTCAGAACTTAAAATTGATGAAACTGAAAGGCAAAGAATACAAGCTGACATGGCAGAAGAATACAAACCAGACACCATTGCAAAAACTGATGAAAAAGAATTACAGAATCAGGAACAGAAGGAACAGTTTTCGGTGAAAGAGGAGGAAAAATATCAAGAAGCAAAGTTGTCCACCACTCTAACAGCTCCAGCGACAGCAAAGGAGGAGTTGACAATGAAAATGGAAGATTTAGCAGCAGATCGAGACTTAATCAAAGGAGGAGCAAAGACAAGTGGAGATGATGAGGATAAATATCAAGATATTTTCCAAGGCAAAACAATAGCAGAAGGAGAAACACTTGGGATTAAAGATGAGAAAAGAGAAAAAGAAAAGGAGCTTTATGAGGATGAGAAAGAAAAGGAGGAGACAAAAGATTTTACACAAGTTTCTCTCCCAGAGATAGATAAAGACAAAGATGCATCAGTATTAGAATCTAAAGAAAAACAGACAGAAATAGTACAGCAACAATGTATAATACCAGGATCAGAGAAAATAGATTTGCTTCCTAAAGAGGATGAGGTGTTTCAAACAGTGTGTGATAAGACAGAAAAGGGCACTAAGCAAGATGAGGAGTCTAAAGGTGATAAAGAAATTCTGCCTCAAGTTGTAGAGTCAAAACCAGAGTTCCCTATTAAACTAGATAATGAATCGAAAGACGCAGATGCGGTCAGTCAACGAGCTCAAGACTCGCAAGTACTTCCTGCCAGTACACAAGTTGAAGCATTGGATGAATCTTTGACAAAACCTAGAACCGCATCAGACGATGAGATTGAGGACAAAAAAGTTACTGAAACTGCAACTCTGCAGTCCACTTTAGAAGTTGATGCATGTCATATAATTAAACAAGAGCCTAAAGAAACGGTGAAAGAAGCCATTAAGCCTCAAACACAACAATTAGTGGAAACAAAAGACATAACCTCTGAAGAAGGTATGGACAAGAGTCAATCCCAGCCATCATTGAGAGAAGACAAAACAAAATTGGGAGTAGAATGCAAAGAAAAGACCAAGGAAGACATGTACGGTGAAATAGAACACCCAGATAAACATGTAGTGGAGACTGAATCAGTTATAGAAGTAAAAGATACAGTGGTAGTATCAAAGCAAATTCAAGAATCTAAGGAAGACCAAGCAGAACAAACTCTGGATGAGACACATGCATCATACCAAAGCGAGGAGGACACTACAAAGAAGCCTGTTGATGAAAAATTTAGTGGATCATTAAAATCTGGCCCCGAATCTGAAGATAAACCTGTAACAGAAAGCCAGCCTGAAGTCTTCCAGGTACCCTCAGAGGAAAAACATTTAGTTGTGAAAGAGGATCAATTGTCTAAACATAAGGAAGAAACTGGGCCCCAGTTTAAGTCAGAAGAATCCAGAGAGAAGCATGAAGATGAATGCCAATCTTCAGCAGATCTTAGTTCAGAAAAGACAGAAATATTTTCCAAAACAGACCAGTCTATAGATAAAAAACTAAGCACACCTGAAACACCCACAGACAAAGATAAGATAACGGAAGACATTACACCGACAGAATCAGTCCCAGGAAAAGCTGAAGTTTCCCCAACAGCTGAACTGAAGGATAAAGACATAGAAAGTGACAAATCCAAAGCCTTCGAACCAAGTAATGAGAAAACTGATTCAGCAGAAAAAGAAGCGCAGTACTCTAAAGACAAACAAGGGATTCAAATGGAAGGAGCTCACATCCCCATTTCCACTTCAGAAAGACCAGAAATAACTGACAAAGATCAAGAAATGAAAGAGATACCCATAGAAGACAGCAAAACACAAAAAAATGAATTATCTTCTCACATTACAGATGGCATTTTAAAAGTGGATCAACCTGTAGTATCTGATGCAGCTTCAAAACCTGAATTTGAATCAAAAGAAAGTCCCATTAAATCATCTGAGCAAACTCCTTTATCTGGATCAGATAAAATACTGGATTCAAAATTTGATTTACCATGTACAGAAGATACTAGAAAGGAGGATACCCCCAAACCAGGGATCCCAGCACCATTGGATGAAGGGACAGAGAAATCAGCTCTAGAAGAAACGAAACGAATTTCAGTGTCAAGCTCAGAGACAGAAGACCTGGAAGATCAGACAAATCTTATAGACAGAACCCAACAGCACAGAGATGACCAGCCCCTTTCAACGTATGAGACAGAGACCTTCCTGTCAGTATCAGAGAAAATGGACATTGGTAGCAAGTTGAATTTAGAGTATAAAGAAAAGTGTCTTGAGGACATTAAAACTGGAGCTTTATTTTCAGGCATGGAAAAAATGGAGACTGGCATAAAAACATCACAGGACTTTCCAACAAAGTACTCAGATAATGAAGAAAGTACTGAAGAAGATGAAGGAGATGCCATCTGCATGGGGGGAGCAGGTTCAAGACCATTGTCAGTAGAACCATGGGTCTTAGAGGAAAGTAAGGAAAGTTTCACTGAACAAATCCCATCTACAGCAAGCATTATAAAAGATGAATTGGCAACGAAGTTTGATGACAAAGATGTATTGAAAGACTTAGATAAGATTTCACCAGAGTTAGAGAAAGAAAGCATGGAGCCAAAGACCATATCTATTCCAATAGCTTCTTCAGAACATAGTACAACAGCGTCAACATTCTACCCATCAACGCCTGTGTCCAGTCAGACACATATTGAGGAGTTAAAAAAGCCTGAAGTGCTGCCTTCCTCAACAGACATTGTTAAACCTGAGAAGGAAGTGCAGAGAGAGATGGAACGAGAGCGAGAGATGGTCTCTCCAGTGTTAGAAACATCCTTGTCATGTTTTAAAAAACCAGACAGTTTTGAAATGGCTGCTGATGAAAAGAAAATGGATGACAGCAGGACCTGTCATCCAGAAAAATGGAGCTATGAAGCTTCTAAATATGACCCTTATGAAAAACCAGTCTCAGAGGATCTTGAGAAGGACAGAGAAGACGAAGACAAATTTTCTAAAACAAACCTTGACGTAACTGTAGGCGACAGTAGAAGGGCTAGCCAGTCATCTCTGCAGGGAGCTGCATGCCAGATAGACGAACAAAGTGATGAAGAACCAGTATCATTCAGCAAGGTTGACTATGACATGCCTTTCTCAGACATGAAGAGTAGTGTCCTTAGTGGACCCAGCACCTGCTCTGAGCAAGATAATAAGGTGAGTTACCAGGAAGAAGAACTAGCTAGAATGAGAGTAGATGCAGACAAAAGTTCTGACAACAAAACTACCTCTGTAGCCGGATCAAGTTCTTTTTCTGCCAGTGACAGCCAAGACAAATCAGAGAAATTAGAAAGAGAAGAAAAGGAGAAAGAGAAGGAACTTGCCAGAGAGGACACATGTTCTCTCCATAAAGAAGAAAAAGACACTTACTCTGAATTGTCATCAAAACTACCTTGTCCTTCTGCTTCCAGTCTGCCTCAACCTGAAAGGTCAGATACTGCTAAAGAGAAAGAAAAGGACGTAAAGATAGAAGAGGCAATGGCTATATCAGAGAAGCCTGATGTAGATGTTATGACTTCCAAACATGGGCTGGTTTCACAAGATCAGGAAAGCTTGGAGGCCACAATGATACAGTCAACCTCATATCAGACTGAGAACATACCAGAGAGTCAGGCAAGAACAAGTGAAGATAAGATGGACATAAAGTCAGCAAAGCAAGTAGAAGAAGATTCATCAGATAGCAAAAAAGACCAAATTTCTTCTGTTAGACATACACCACTAGAGACAACTTTACTGCTCAGTGAGTCAGTTCCTATAGATGTAAGCAGCCATGTTTCTGATTCATCTCCTGAGGAGCAGCATGTACACGACACTGTCCTTGCATCAGAGTGCACAAGTATTGCAAGTTCTCTAACCAGTAAATCAGAGCTAGCAAGTGGAGAGAGAGAAACATACACAGTCAAAAGTGAACAGATGTTTGCAGAAGAAGAAGGTGAAGAGGATGAAGCCAGTGATTTGGGTATAGAAAAGGGTGCCAGAGAGATATCTGAGAAAGAATCCAAAGCTGCATCTGATGCAATGGATTCTAAAAAACAAGAACAGCCATGTTTAGCAGAATACTCATCTAATAAAAACCAGAAGGAGGATGTTGTATCAGTAACTTCAAAAGATCCTTTACAGGGGGAAACAGCTGAATCGTTTAGTAAAGACTTTGCTAAAACCTCTGGTGAGACATCTACAACAGGTCTTACATCTATACATGAGGTGGAAAGCACAGACATTGAGCAATCAAAGGCAAAAGACAGCAGGTTACCACTTCCTGATCTAAGCAAGACTAGTGAGCATAAGCATGAATGTGAGACAGAGAAGACCTCTGATAAAAAATGTGAGGGAGCAGGTCATGTCATGACAGATACAACTCATTCTTCATCCTCCTCATCTTACAGTTATTCCTCGTCGACCTCTGCGTCATACTCTACAGGTCAGCACTTTGGCGAGGGACTTTTAGAGACTCCTTTTACTATTCCCAGTGCTCAATTGAAGACCGATGCCGAAAGTATATCATATGAGTACTCATATTTCAAAGAAGAGGAATCTCTTGCAATAGATTCATCCTATTTAAGCTCTGGGCTACAGTCTAGAGATGAAGCCATGGAAGCTTCTGAAAAGGTCCCATCTGCAACAGCTGAGTCTGTATCTAGTCTTGCAAGGTTATCTCCACTCAGTCCATTGGAGGAAACCAAATCTTTCCTTCAAGACCAGGTATCATCAGCAGAGGAAAAGTCAGAGGAAGAATTAACAAGTATTAAATCAGACAAAGATCAGCCATCTGACCAAATCGATGTGTTAGTGACTGACTCACAGTGCTCAAAAGCCACTGATTCTGCCAAAACTGCACCTCAGAAGCAAGAAGTCACTTCTGCTTCACTGCCTATGTTTGATATTGCACCACTAAAGAAAGCAGAGTCATCAGAAAAACACTCTCATGAAGAATCCTCTGACACCGAACAAGAAGAAGGGACTTTACCTTGTAGAATTGAATGTGACCAAGTTGCAGCCCATGATCAGAAAGGGAGCACAGAGTTACTGCATGGACAACCCGCTGAGGTCACCTCCACCATGCTCTCTGTTCAGACTGATTTGGAGAAAGAGTCATCACATTTGTCAGTAGAACAGTCATCCAATGGACCAACAGACATTTGTACAGACTCCCATGTTGTTTCAAGTAAGGCAAGTGAAGTTGGTACCACATTCCTACCAGACCCAAAACAGGCAGAGGTAGAAAAAGAAAAAGAAGAGAAAAAAGATCTTGTAAAGCATCATGAGGTAGTTTGTGCTCCAAAAGAGCCAGAAGATCAAGCAGACCAGCAGGAGAAGAAAAAAGAAGAGTTAAAGGTGGAGGAGACGTTCCCAGGAAAAGACACTATGGGTGAGAAGAAAGAGAGAAAAGTGGAAGAGCAGAGTAAGGTGGATGATAAAATCGAATATGAGAAGATTGATGTGAAAGAGGAGAAGCATGAAATGCTATTTAAAGAAAAATCTGAAGAAAAGAAAGAGAGTAAAGAAATTAGTGATATGAAAGAAGCAAAGGATGAGTGCAAAGAGAAAAAACAGATGGAAAAGGCCAAAGAAGAATCTGACTGCAAGACAGTGGAGAGAAAGCAACCGGCGAAAGTAGATTTGCCGGAAAAAGATTCCAAGAAAACAGATGGAGATGAGTCAATTCAAAAAAGCACCTCCGCATCTGAGATGACTCAGGAGACTACTACATGTTCGACAGCTCTACCTGACAGTACATTGGATTTGTCTAAACATCAGCAAGAGGAGAAAGAACAGCTGGAATATGACTTAAAAGGGCAGAAAGATCTAATCGTATCTCATTCAAGTGAGCAGAGCTCTAAGTCTAAAAAATCAGAGGAAGATTTTACTCGACCTTCTGAACTCAGCATGGACGCCAGCTCCTCTCACTCACCTTCACTATACAAACATTGCAAAGGAGAACTTTCACCGTCATTCATTAATCCAAGCCCACATCATTTATCCAGTGAGGAGGACGAGGAGGAAGTTAGAAGTGATTGCTCAAAGGATGACGATTTTGACTATGAACGTGAACAACATTCTGTTAAAAGGAGGTCTCACAAACAACAGCGTCATCATTCTCATAGCCACCATGGAGACAGCAAGGAAGGAATCCATGGTCCTGCAAGTGGCATGGCAAGTGGACATGGAGTATCACTTGCAGGAGAAGAAACTCCTCCCACCTCTCTGAGCGAGTCTCTTCCTTCTCAGTCTGACTCAGATGTACCACCTGAGACAGAGGAGTGTCCGTCCATCACAGCTGAAGGAAACCTTGACTCCGATGAGGATGCAGAGCATTTACCAGTCGACAAAATGTTGGCTACTAGTGGAAGTGGAAGTGGTCTCCACTCATCATCTCCAAGGACCCATGATCCCCCACCTGTCCCCATGAAAGACCCTGTCCCTCAGCCCCCCAAACCTGATGTGTGCATGGTAGATCCAGAAGCTGTTTTAAATGGGCAAAGCCACACAGAGAAACCTATGAAGAAAGATCTTAAAACCAACAAAGGGTTGAGAAAAACTTTAGGGAAACAAAAGTCTGCATCTCCATCACGTAAAGGTGATGGAAGGAGCAGGAGGTCCACCACACCTGTAAAACAGACATCCAAGGACACCTCACCTCATGCCCCTTCTATTAAAAGATTAGATTCTGAGAAGACCCTCCATATGTCTCGCGTGCCTGAGACACAGGCTTCTAAAGGAGACAACTATCCAGGAAAAGGGCTTGTCAATGGTGTAAAGAGCAATACAGGTATGGGTATACAAGCCAGCAAGTTCGTTAAAAGAATCAGAATTAGTGCTAGACCTAAAATTGTAACATTAGTTTTTTATCCCTTTAGGTTCAAACCAGAAGCCCACCTCTGGAGCTCCTCCTGGACCACCTTTCTATGTTGACCTTGCCTACATTCCAAATCACTGCAGTGCTAAAAATGTAGACCAAGAATTCTTCAAACGTGTCCGTGCTGCCTACTATGTAGTGAGTGGAAATGACCCAGGCAGTGGAGAACCAAGCCGTGGAGTACTGGATGCACTGCTTGAAGGCAAAGCACAGTGGGGAACCAATCTGCAGGTACATAACTGATATGAAACGTTGTCATATTTCTGCATTATCATGGTTAAACCTGGAGACTCTGGTCAGATAAAACTGTAAAGGTTCTAAATGATTTTTAATTGAACTACAGAACTCTGCTGAAATGTTAAGTTAATAATTTCCATTTACCAATAACTTAATTGCCCTCTCAATAGGTGACCCTGATCCCTACGCATGACACAGAGGTGACTCGTGACTGGTACCAGCAGACTCACAAGAGGCAACAGGATCTGAACATAATGGTCTTGGCCAGTAGCAGCACAGTTGTTATGCAAGATGAGTCTTTCCCTGCCTGCAAAATAGAATTTTAGGCATGCTTGATTTTAGGGACACAGAATTTCTCATTATTAATTAAGACTAATTAAGACAGTGTATTCCTTACCACCCACAGTGTTGCATCCCAGTGACTGCCATTTATAGTTCGTATCTTAGCCTGCAACAGCAGCAGATCCTTGTGCTCCAAGGACTTACTAATAAGCTTTGATTTAGAATCCTGATTTATGTTGTGTACTATTTCGTTGGGCTTGCAAGACCTAGGCAAAGACTGACTGTGAGGTTAATTTAACAGAGGTTGTGTCAAAAAGTCTTCAGTTTATTATATATTTATTTTATTGCCATATTCCCAGTGGTAATCTTTCCGACATTCTCACACTCAGATGCCCTAAATATGAATTTGAAGCACAAAATACCCACTGCATTTTATTACTACATGCCATCAATCCAATACTGTCTTCATTATCAAAGTTAATATGCTTTGTTACACATGTATTGTAACATTAATCTGGAATGAATATAGGATCCTGTAGGAGAAACTTGTCTGCAGAAGTCTAATAACCCTCTATTTCAGATAACCAAACTGAGAAAAGGTGTGAGTAAGGCATCAATGGAGTGTACATAGAAGTTTCAATATCAAAACCTAAATCATGCTATTCTGAAAATGCATATACACCGTGCATACCAGCAAAAACAAGCGAGCAAACAAAAAATTAAAGTGTATGCCAGTGCCAAATCTAAATTCTGTATTTCCACAGCTAACAGACTCTATTCAGTGAGATTAATCCAAAAAGTCTTGCTCATAATTTGTGACCAGAGCGTTGCACCTATGATGTTCATGCGTTTATGGACATGGCACTGTAGATAACCAGCATCTTTGTGGTATTTGGCTGACGTGTATATACCTGTTGTGGGTTAAAAAAAAGACTTAAAATCAGTTAACAGTGTAAAAGGGTTACATTGGTTTTAGTTTAATTAATGCATGATGCTTGTGCAGCTTGGGTTTCTTTTAAGAAGGTGCAGCATTTAAGGGTTTTGCTTTTATAATATAATGTGTCTTTATGTATTCTCCAATTTTACATAAGAACGACTTGTGATAAAGTCTATGATACATTATTTGCCAATTCTGTCATTTTCAGATGTGGTTTTGAGTTCAGGATTACAGGAATATCTTTATATGGTTCAGCACAATATTCTGATTCTGATATTGCTTTTAAAGCAACATTTGCACATTTAAGCCAGAAACATTCATTAGATGTGGTTTGAACAGAGGTGACAGTGGTTTATGTAGCAGTATTGTGCAAATGATGCATAAGAAGTGAGCACTATTTCAACTGTATGCTGTAGAAATGGAGCGCATGGGCCCCTGTTGTGTGCCTTCTTCATTAACCATTTAGAGATAGAATGAGGGTTTACTGGAAAACGCATCAACTTTAAATCACGTGGGAAATCAACGGCACCTTGGAACATTAGCCAAATTTGGATGAGGAGGAATTCAAAGTCCTTCTTAGTAGCCTTATACCAGATGTACAGTAATACATAGTGGACTGTCCTACTCTAAAGGGTATCCCAAACAATGCAAAATTATAAAACGTATTATTTTGCACAGAGAAAGATAGCAATTTTTTGTAATGTAAAAAAGAGCCATTACAACAAAAGAGTATAGGTTGATAAAATGCATGTAAATATTTACATAAATAACATTGGGATTATTAGGTTATTTGAATTAAATAGTAATATTTATTGATGAGAACTGAGGCACTTCTAATATTTCCTGAAGCTTGAATATAACATAGTTGACTGAGTCTAGTATGGCATCCTAAATGTATTATCATGTACTTATAAAATGTGTGTCTGGTATGAAATGAGTTTAAAGGCCAGTCTGTGTATATACATTCACTGAGTTGGAAGTTGTGGATTGAGTACAAACAAACTAAAAACCCTAGAGAAACATAACAAAATTGTTTGAATTAAATCTACATTACTTACATTTACTTGACAGCTTCAGTATTACCTTTGTATTTAGCCGAGTGTTTGGTTGACAGGAGTATCATGTTTAATTTTCTAAAACACAAAAATCTCTACGTTAACGTATATGTTAAAGGAAACGCCTTTTCAGTCTGTTCATTTTTTAATTTCTAAAACAAAACCAGCTAGTGTTTTACTCATATTTATTGCTGTGGTACGTATGGTTTACGAAACAGACCGGCTGTGTACGAACGTTTTAAGTCCTATTTCCTGTGACAAACAATTTGCTGCAATTTTGTTATAAGCTTCTAAACCCCTTTGAACAATCGTTTTGTGGTGAAAGTTTATGCCAGTTTCTCCAGTGAAATAAAGCTAACACTACAGCACCTGGGATCTTAAAACGAACAATTAAGTTCCTGTATTAGTTTTTTTTTTTTTTTCCCAGACATGTAGGATTCAGTATTATGGACTACAGTTGAGAGTTTTGTTTAAAGGTCTGTTATTTTAAAATAGAAATTGGCTTTTTTTTTTCAGCCATAGTGTCATTTTGTTCAAAATCCAAAACATTGAAATTACCTCTGGTCCTGTCGACCTCATAAATGACATGAGCCTAAATGACTGAAACTGCTATCTAATCCCAACATGAACATATAACTATACACCAAGGAAAATCTGTATTTTTGATAGGTGAACTGTACTAAAAATGGGATTGTGTACTGTACGTTCATAAGTATGGACATATTTTAATATTTGGCCTTAGGAATAAGTTCTGTCTGGTCTTATTGATTGTGTGTGATTGCTGTGCACAGAACCCTGTGCAATGTATGCACTAACTTCATATTATTGAATGTATAAGTTGCTTTGCTGGATGCTGCTTGAACAAAACAATGAACTAGCAAATATGCATATGGTACAGTGAACTCTGAGCGAAATGGTGACAAGACTGTGATACGTTTATATGTAAAAACATAAGTGTAGACTCATTCACATGTTACCGATTTCAGTAATGATGCATTACTCTCTCCTTACCAGAAGACTGAAAATCATACAAACTAGTACAAACAGTTACAAGATTTTCTTCTCCTGAATGACTTGAAATATACATGACAAACTCTAAAGAGCAGTATAAACTCTCTACTTAACATACACTTGTAGACAACAGCCGAAATTGCAAATGGCTACAAACATACTCTTTGGAAGCATTTTCATTTTGAAGTGTTTTAGCATCAGTGGAATTTTACTTTGCAAAAAAAGCAAGAACAGACTTCAGTAATAAGGTACCTCTTTTGGTTCAGGTCCATACTCATAGTCCATTCTCCAAAATGATTGGCTTTCTCTGCCCTTACATCACACCAACGCATCAATTTCTGCATGTGATCTTATTAGTTATAATCCTGAATGTACTTCTTTAATAACTAAAACAAGAACACTATTTTAAAAGGTATATTTGAACAAGCTACTTGTCTTAATAGTACTGAAATATGCATATTATTGGGCTTTGCTTCTGTTCGCCCTAAGATGTTGTTGAGAAGATGCTGTGATAGTTCCTGTTTTTTGCTGCTGTATGTGTCTTAATTCTATTCCTCTTTAGTGCAATATAACAAACGAGCTCTTACAAATCCAGACACAATCTTAGATTTCTGCTTACTGTTAAAATGGAACCATTCTAGTCATCATGAATAATAATAATAAAAGCATACTTAAATTCTGACAGTGTCTTCTTTGTTTGCACACACATAATTGTTAGATAATTTAAGAATCTAGATAATGCATGCTTCTAGATAATAATGCACACACAAAAACAAACAAACAAACAAACACAGTACCTTTACTGTGATAATGGCCAATACTGGGACACTAAGCTGGGACAGAAATTGCAATAAAATCTAATTTGTTAAATCACTTGAACTTTTATTTACTTGACAAAAGTACCAAGAAAACACTCAAAAGACAGAGGCAGAGTTGAGACAGACAAAATAAGTCTGAAAAGTTCATGCAAATAACAATGTTCTGGTTCAATTAGCAGGACCAACTAGCAGTTTAACTGGTAACAGGTGAGGCCATCAAGGTAGAGTATAAAAGGAGCAACCGCCAAAGGCTTAGGCTTTGCAAGCAAGGATGGGCCACTCACCGCTTTGTGCTAAACTCTGTGAGAGAATTGTCAGTCAGTTCAAATATAATGTTTCTCAGTGCAATATCTGCAGTCCATAATATCATGAAAAGGTTCAGGGAGTCAGGGGAAATCTTGGTGCGTAAAGGCAAAGAGCGGAATCCACTGCTGAATGTGTGTGACCCTCGAGCGGTATTGTTTGAGAAACTGTCATGTTACCATGATGGACGTAGCCACCTGGGCTCAGGAGTACTTCAGAAAATCATTGTCCGGCTCTTTGCCACACTGCATCAAGAAATGCATCCTGAAACTGTATCATGCAAAAAGGAATTCTTATGTTAAGTTTGCACAGAAACGGCAAGCTCTCTAGGCCCATAGATATCTCTCTCACCTTCATGTTGATTTACACTTTATAACAACACACACAATCTTTATAGGCAAAAGCCAGGACTCAAACCAAGAGTAGATATTCAGAGATATTAATTGTTTAAATGATAAATCAGGGCTTATCTGGGCATCAAGAAACACGGCCGTTACTTGATCCAATATTTTTGATCACTTTAAAAACGCATGGCATAAAACAAAAGCTCACTGTTAAAAGTTGTTTAACACATCTAGATGGAATTACCAGTAAATGAATCTATTGTTTCATAAATCTTTGATCTCAAAACCAAATGTCTTCAGTGTATATCAAAACCAATAGAACTGGCGTTTACACTTTACACTCTAAATGGAGACTGATCTTTGTGTCATTATTTACATTCCATTTACATCTTAAGTGCTTATGGAATAAGACAAACTACAATTCAAACCGGGCGGCACAGTGGCGCAGTGGATAGCGCTGTCGCCTCACAGCAAGAAGGACCCGGGTTCGATCC
>JANCOA010000040.1:9833919-9852360 GCA_024363135.1 Leptodoras oyakawai
TGTGTGTATGAGCCCTACGATGGAATAGCGCCCTGTCTAGGGTTGGTTCCTGCCCTTGCGCTCAGAGTTGCCGGCTGGGCACCGTAACTGGGAATAAATGGTACAGATAATGACTGACTGACTATTTACTTATTTGTTACTGTAGCAATGTTAGCCTTTTTAATAATAATGTCTTGCTTGACATTAACTAAAACAAAGACCAATGCCAGTCAAAATGGAAGTTTCCTTTTTATGTATCTGCTGTTTAGTTTCGCTCTCTCTTCATAACATTTTTTCTGTGAACTTTACATTTGAACAGAGCTACTTTTGTCCAGATAAATAAGGTTTTCAGAGCTGTATAATCCTCATGTCCTGCTTTTCCAGTATTCAGCCACAGATGGCCAAAACTCAGATTATTCTGTAACATATGCAAACATCTTTCAGACTTGAAAAATGCCATATCAGCAGTTTTCCGCAAGCTTGAAATTTGCCACCTCTAAGAGGTTGGCCCCTGTAAACAGTCTTTACTTCTTCTGCATGAGGCCTTTTCCTGTGGCTACATTCTTAATTTTGATCTAATCTCTATTCTATCTCATTGATGATAGAAATTATTTTATTTTACAGAAGACATCTAAAGATCCTTTTTTCGATTTATCATTTATTAGAAGTGAAGGTATGCACAAAGTGCTATACTACCAGCAGTGTGTTAGGGGATTGAGGACACTGCAGACCATTGAAAAGAGAGGAAGCTTTGTCTGTGGCTTAATCAGCCTGGTTACCAGCCCTTTTCTTACTGTGCGACTACTTGGCCTGAATCTGCTGAAAAGATGAATCACTGGAGAAAGAAATGATTATTGTAATTGGTTTAAAAGTTAAAGTACAATGGAACACATAGTACATGCCAGCTCTGCATTTACGCATTTACAGTACATGATCACTTTGACCTAATTTGTAAATGATTAACATCTTGCATGCATTTCTCCCTCTTGTAGCTACATATTCTTTCCTCTATCCCTTTTCCTATATTTTTCACTGTAGTTACAGAGTACTATTTTGAATAATAGCCTGGGGAATAGTTGCATAATAGCCTGGAAGATTGCATTACAATTATATTCATTAACATGGTAGATGGTTAAACATTGCCTTCACATGTGTCCTTTTTTCCACTAGTATAATTAAGAACTGTACATGTACCAGTAATATCAACTACGTTTACATTTAAGGCATTTGGCAGACACCCTTATCCAGTGTGAGTGACTTACATTTATCTCATTTTATACACATTTTATGAGCAGTTGAAGGTTAAGGGCCTTGCTCAAAGGCCCAGCAGTGGCAGCTTGGTTGGTGCTGGGGCTTGAACCCCCAACCTTCTATTCAGTAACCCGACACCTTAACCACTGAGCCACCCCTGCCCCAACTAGTAACTGTGTAGACTGATCTAATTTGGTGTCTGCCTGAAGCTTTTGTAAATATGCTATTGTAAAAAATGCTCAGCTCTGCTTCTATAACCTGCTAAATGAGTAGGTTGTTCCTACAGCTAAAAAACTGGACCTGGGAATTGGCCTGGAAGCATCATCCATTGACATAAGGAACATGAATAACACAAGAGTGATAACAAATCAAATCAAATATCAAATTTATTTCCAGACCTGCAATACATCTGGTGGTGCAACCTGGACACATCTTCAGTGACTCTTAGCTAATATCCTACTTGTAATATGACTTCAGGGAAGTTTCTGTGCAACTATTACGTCAGACACATGTAATTAGGATTCAAAACCGAATGTTTCCACTAATTATAGAAAAGCAAATGCTGCATTGTTGTGAGAGGAACAGAGAGAGACACAACTAAGCACAAATGTTGGAATAAGTATTGGTAGACACACACACACACACACACACACACACACACACACACACACACACACACACACACAAACCGCCCCACAAACACAAACAGTGCACATTTGAAAATAAATAGTATTTACACACAGTCTGGCTGATCTTAAGACATTCTTTGACTGTAAAGTTTTCAGTCTCCCCTGGGTCCATTTATCCATTTATTTATACTTGGTCTCGATGAAGGAGTTCACCCATAAGGCACAGACACATACAATAATGGCTTACATACAATTCAATAATGGGCAGCAGGTCAGGGGTCACTAGTTTTTACTCTGGTCACCTTTTGACTCCATAAAACCCTCTATGCGCCTGCATTAATCATGCTGTAAATTCAGGCCACATAGTCAGGTCATACACACTCATTATTCAAACAATGAATCACTATGATATCATATACAGCTAGACCTAGAAACTAGGAATTTTCCAGACCTATGACTTGCTTTCCTTTTTTGCATATGAGGTTCATGACAAATAGTCCATAGTGATCTCACTCAGCAGCAGGACAGGTCCGTGCATTATTACCCTATGAAATGGAGCAAACGGCTCATTTGAAATCTGTGGCCCCTATTCACTAAATGGAGTTATAGACATGACTAAATCCTCTATTTTTAAATATTTAAATAGCATCTTGGTATAAAGTATATGAGCATATTATTTCGATATAAACTAGCTACGTCCTCAACACTGGCAGAGAAGGAGAAGAGGCATTAGAACAATCATGACTGGGCTGTTAGATATTTCCTTTATGAAGTAAGAGTGAGTAAGAAGAGGGAAAAAGTGAAAATATTTCCCTCTGCTAATTTCACAGCCACTGAGCAAGATGTGGCTAGGACAAAAAGCAGTCATATAAGGCATTCAACACTTCCTCATCTACTGCCCATAGTCTGCCTAATTTTAGCCAAGACTTTCAGCCAATTCACAAAAAACACGTAAACATTTAAGTTGCATTTATATGCTTTTTATTATTCATTTATGATTATTTTCGTTATTTTATGAGCCATTTCACTTAAGAATTATGTTTTTGCTCTAAAAAAAGGATCGAAGACTCATATTTCTATCATTTTACACATTTGAATATAAAAAAAAATAACCACTAAGCGGTCCATGGTATGCCATAATGTTTTTAATAGAAAGAGAAACATGTACTTATGGTTATCCACAGTAAAACAGACATTTTGATCCCAAAGGGAACTGAGTTTAAAATAACATAGTTGCCCATTTTTTTACCGTATATGAGCACTGTATTTTTACTTTCGGCACAGTCCCAACAGAGGCTGGTTTGTGTATTACATCAAGTGTTTTTATAGGCAAGTTCCTGATGCTGGAACTGTGCTGCAACCTGTTAGTTGCTGGATGTCAGAATGTATTGAGTTATATATGAACTTGAAGGCTGGGGTTTGCTGACTAGTCCTGAACATCTGATGCTGAGAAAATGCTCTGTTGTTTCATTAAGGTGATGTTTGCATAACATGTACATTCATTCATTCATTCATTTTCTTGACTGCTTATTCCTTTTCAGGGTCACGGGAGAGCTGGTGCCTAGCCGGCCACATAGGGCGCAAGGCAGGAACAACCCTAGACAGGGCGCCAGTCCATCGTAGGGCACACACTCATGCACAAAATCGGGCCACTTTAGAAACACCAATCAACCTAACGTGCATGTCTTTGGACTGTGGGAGGAAACCGGAGTACCCGGACTACCCGGGGAGGACATGCAGACTCCACACAGAAAGGACCCAGACCACCCCACCCGGGTATCAAACCCAAGACCTTCTTGCTGTGAGGCGACGGTGCCACCATGTCGCCCTACACATGTACAGTATGTACATATTATATAACAGTATGGTTCTGAAAGGGTAAGGGAAGTTCAGTGTAGATTTCAGAATCTCAGCCATATTGACAGTGCTTCCCAATCCTAATATCCCAGTGCTTCCTCAGACCTGATTCAACTTGTTGGCTGATTAACAAAGCCTTCTTCAGACACACTGCATGTTAGAACAAGGAGAACCTGTCAGAAATTGTTCCAGAGTTCCCAAGATGCAAAATAGGAAGGAGTTTTTGGGGTGGGCAAACTGGGAGGGTGTCAGAAGATGATTGTAGGCTAAGTGTGAAAAATTCCTGTCCCATAAGAAGTAGACTGATGTTTAGTTGAGAAGTCTTCTCAAGCGTGCTTTATGTGCTTATCCACTGCTTTCTCATTATATTTCATCTATACACCATGTCCAATGAGAAATTTGCTCTAATGTCAGTATTTAACAAGTTCTAAATGAATAACTGAGTCAGTGGTATGACATGACTCAGTATATTCCTGTCCAAGAGCAAGCTGTCATAATGCATAATACAGAAAAGCTGATAGACTGCTGTTACTGGAAATCTACACAACCTTTGCGTTAGAGTGCGTAATTCAAATGCACATGTTCTTCTGTGTGGGCGAATGTGAAACAGTAAACCTAGAAAGGTAGTGTCAATGTGACCCTTGACCCAAGTGAGTTTCCTTCAGTTTTACCTTCAGTATGGAATTTAAAGGAGATTGAGGAGCCAATGCAGTATAAACAGTATACTGTGTGTATACTCTCACTGTCCACTTTAATATAACTCTGATACACCTCTGCATTCATGCAGTCCAACCACGTAGAGCAGCATAATGCATAAAATCATATCAAGATATAGGTCAAGAGCTTCTCATCAAACATCAAAATGGCATGTTTGTTGGTATCAGATGGGCTGGTTTTATTTCTGGTGATCTCCTGGGATTTTCCACACACAACTGTCTCTGCACAGAATGGTGCAAAAAATAAAAATATCCTGCATGTGGAGTGTCTGCAGGCTGAAAGACTTTGTTCATAAGAGAGAGCAGAGGAAAATGACCAGACTGGTTTGAGGTGACAGGAACATTATAGTAACTCAAATAAGCATTCTTTACATCTACAGTGAGCAGGAAACTAAATCTCAGAACACATAATACATAAAATCTTCAGGTAGATTCAGCCTAGAGACTGCTGTGTGTGAAAATCCCAGGCCCAAATCAAATCAGCCCATCTGACATCAACAACCACTCCATGCTTAAAGTCACAGAGAGTCACACTTCTGATTGTATAAGCTTTTGTACAAGCTTTTAAGTTTTACTGAGCGTCTTGGAGAATCTACCACAGCTCTTCTGGAGGCTTTGACTGTCGCACTTACTTATTTTTTGCATACAAAACCCAGCAGCCGTCATTATGTTTTCTTTTGTATGAAAAAGTGGTCTGTTATTTAATGTGTTGCTTTTGTTACTGACATACACTTTTTGTGTAAAATTATTATTTTTTTGCTGGAAAAGTAACATTTGGAAAAATAAAATCTTTTTGTTTGTACTGACTCAATAATGCAGAACTAAAAAAAAACCCAACAATAACAAAAGCTATAAAAACAATAAGGTGCCTAAGACTTGCATGGTACCGTACATGCTGTCATTACGGTTTTTCTTTACATTATATTTCAGCGTTTGTATTATGCCCTATGAAAGATGTCCTCTCAGTCACATTTGTGTTTAATGAAAGCAATCTAGATGTACTTGGAAAAGGCCTAGATCTTGATTTATCTAAGTAAGCACCTGTAAAAACATACATTTGTCTTACAGTTAATCTTTTCACAATAAGCTTAACTGATTTATCCTGCACCTGTCTTTATTAAAACACTCATAAGATTTGATGAAGTGCTGGTTATTACGTCCTTAATTAAATTTTAATTTTTTTGGAATATACACTATATTGTCAAAAGTATTCAGTCACCCATCTAAATCATTGAATTCAGGTGTTCCATGGTGTTCCACAGCTGTATAAAATCAAGCACCTAGGCATGTAGACTGCTTCTACACACATGTGTGAAAGAATGGGTCGCTCTCAGGAGCTCAGTGAATTTCAGTGGTACCGTGATAGGATGCCACCTGTGCAACAAGTTGAGTCATGAAATTTCCTCGCTACTAAATATTCCACAGTAAACTATCAGTGGTATTATAACCAAATGGAAGAGATTGGGAATGACAGCAACTCAGCCACAAAGTGGTAGGCAACGTGAAATGACAGAGTGGGGTCAGTGGATGATGGTGCGCATATTGCGCATATGTCGCCAACTTTCTGCAGAGTCAATCACTACAAACCTCCCAACTTCATGTAGCCTTCAGATTATCTCAAGAACAGTGCATTGAGAGCTTCATGAAATGGGTTTCCATGTCTGAGCAGCTGGATCCAAGTCTTACATCACCAAGCGCAATGCAAAACGTTGGATGCAGTGGTGTAAAGCACGCCACCACTGGACTCTAGAGCAGTGGAGACATGTTCTCTGGCGTGACGAATCACGCTTCTCCATCTAGCAATCTGATGGATGAGTCTGGGTTTGGCAGTTGCCAGGAGTTTGGTGGATGGGGGATTATGGAGTTGGGCTCAGCCCCTTAGTTCCAGTGAAAGGAACTCTTAATACTTCAGTATACCAAGGCGGACTTGATGGGAACAGTTTTGTAAACCAGTGCACAAAGTAAGGTGCATAAAGAAATGGATGAGAGAGTTTGGTGTGGAAGAATTTGACTGGGCTTCACAAGACAGTCCTGACCTCAACCTAATAGAACACCTTTGGGATGAATTAGAGTGGAGACTGTGAGCCAGGCCTTCTTGCCCAACATCAGTGTCTGACCTCACAAATGCGCTTCTGGAAGAATGGTCCAAAATTCCAAAAGAATTCCATAAACACACTCCTAAATCTTGTGGAAAGCCTTCCCAGAAGAGTTGAAGCTGTTACAGCTGTAAATGCTGGGTCAGCATCATATTAAACCGTATGGATTAAGAATGGGATGTCACTCAAGTTCATATGCGTGTGAAGGCAGGCGAGCGAATACTTTTGGCAATATAGTGTATGTTTAGTGTTTCTTATTGTTTAATTGCCATTATGTACTCATTTGTTTTGTTTTGTTTTTTTTCTTGTGGAACTAACAGTGATAAAACTGTAGTAAAATTAAGAAACTTCACTCCCCTAATACTAACCCTCAGAAACGTTCATTGGCAGTGTATGTGCTTGTGCTCTTTTATATCCCAGTTGGTTGTATTTAAATCTAAACTGTGCTCCCACTGAAATTCTTCATTTTAAATCTAAACTGAGTGTTTAAAAAATAAAAAACCGTTACAACCAACAGAACTCAGAAGCAGAACACTCCCTCTTTTTATTCTCTCTCTCCCTCTCCCTCTCCCTCTCTCTCTCTCTCTGACACTTTACTAAATTTGTGCCCAATTTGAATAAGTCCTCTTTCTGCTCCCAGCACACACAGGAGGAGGCGAGCAGTTTGAAAGACCAGCAAACCAACAGCAAGCTGCTTCTAAGCCTGGGGCACTGCAAGGAGCTACGGCACTGCAATAAGAAACGTGTTAAAAGGACAAATTTTGTAATTTGGTGAGTTTCTGTGATATGATCTACACATTGATTTGTATTTGATTTATTTGAAGATTTTTACAAATACCTACAATTCATAACTAACTAGTTGAAGAGTTCTAGTTTAAAACATGCTTTTTGTTAATTATATTGACATATAGACATTTATTTATTTATTTATATATTTATTTATTTATTTATTTATTTATTCCTCTAGGAGTTACCTTAGTTACACTGCAGGAGTGTATCAGTATAAACTATATATTTGGATTCTGCTTATTCTTTTCAGTTTCTCCATGCAACAAAATGCTTTTCAGAGTTTTAATTTTGTATCTAGCTGGACTTGTACCATTTGGGCTTGCCCAGTGCCCAGTTTAGACAGCTGTTGTTAGTAATGAGAGGTTAATTAACCAGTTTCTTTATCTTTTCTCCATCTGATACAGCATTTCATTCACATTGCATTTTGCATTTATCACTTCAAAATATCTTCAAAATAGGATAGAGAGAAATCACTAAATATAAAATTACAAATAGATGGATAGCAACAGGCAGATACTTTATTGGTCCTGAAGGAAACTTAGGCATCCAGCTTTATATGACACACAATTAAATACACATAATAAAAAGATTTAGCAACACAGACAATAAAAATTAACCTGTATAATGTTGCTGCACTATAATGTTCCCTAAACATATAATACTGAAGACTTGAGGTCCTGTACACATGGAGATTGTTATGGATATATGCATACAGTATGTGCAAATCTTAAATGCAATAAGAACAGGCATCTATAAATGCTGAGTTTTGCATTTACATAAATCTATATTTATCAATGCAACATGCCACTGTAAATGGTCCTGAAGCTGGCTGGTCTACTCTGTGCACAGTGTGTGTGTGTGTGTGTGTGTGTGTGTGTGTGTGTGTGAATGTTGACAGTGTTCTGAGCATGTGGGTCTCCTGGGGCTGTTTTTTGGGTGAGGGCCTCCTCTGGAACACAGTGATGTGTTTACCTTGGCCATCACACAGGCCTCAGCCCATACTCGAACAGACCTCTGCTTATTGGCCTTTACCTGATGGGAAAAGAACACACCACACCATGTGAATGAAGACACTGTAGAATAGCTCAACCCCTTGCTCCTCCCCAACCCGATGAGCTCAGAATAAGCCTAGGGGTGAAGTAGCATTTTTCAACTGTGAGTGAGACTGTTCATTAGAAGTGGTGCGATTTGACACAGTCAGTATATATATATATCACATACCTGGCCATAAGAGTTGCTGACTAGATGCTTAGTAAGGGCTTGTAACTTGAACCCAAGTCCAGTAATTAAGGTGAGGCAATTCAGTCATGAAGCTGAGAAAAATATGAATTTTTGTAATGCCATCTCCAGGATGTGCTGTCTAACCTTTCAGTTCATTTTCCAGATTAAACACAATGTCTGCTCTCTTGGACTCATCATTAGGCATGAAAAATGAAAACTGTTCTCATGCAGCTGTTGTTTTCATTGTATGATAAATTTTCTATCCATTGCCTGACCCTAAATTTGACTGAAGAATGTAGCCTAATGAATCCTGTTGTCTTTTTAATGAGCATGAATGATTTGATAATCATCTCATTTCCTTTAATGGCAGTACAATAATGACTGTTCACATCTTTAAGTTGCACCTGTTAGACAGTCAGTAAGGATGGTGGCTGGACTACTGAAGTTTATCACAAATGATCTCTGACCGAGGGGAAAGTGAACTCTAAGTCCCAAAGGATGTGGGATTCAGAGAATGTGTCTCCACTAAAGGCCATATTTAGGCATTGACCCAGATATCCATATAAGCTGGAACATTTTTGCTATACCTTACAAAAAAAACTTTTACACACGTAAATTTCATTACATACCTCTCTATTTCAGAGATGAATTTTATACCTACTTCATATCAGCTACTGAATAATGTGCTTTAATCTGAACAGCTGAGTAACATGTAGTATTACATTTGGCTATAGGCAGTCTATAGGTTGTGGTTAGTGTAAACTGAATGGCTTAAAAAGACATTAAACACCCCTTAAAGAAAAAGTGATAAAACTGAGGAAACGTTGATAGGGCTCTGGCATCAGTGTGTGATAGTTGCTTTAGATTCTGCTGATCCTTTGCCAGGAAACACCAGCCTCTTCCGGTACCATTAGGAGTCTGAGACAGAAAGCTCCGTGAGGATCCTGCCAAAGAAAAGTTGCTTGGTGCATTTAAAAGAGTTTTATTCAGGCAAAAACTGAGCTATAGCCAGGCAGTCGGTTTTGAACAGAGGAGCCATTATCACTAAATAGATTATGTTTTCCAACGTACGTTCAGAAACAATAATGAATTTTCAGCTTTAAGTATACAAATAGCATGATTAATGATCAATCTTTCAAGTGGACAATCATTGCTTAGATGGTTATGTATTCTACAGTATGCCAGTTTTCTTACATCTGTAAATTTAACATGCATAATTATTCATTGTGAAAAATAACTTCTATTAAGATTGCATATTTTGTGTTGTCCAACAGGTGAACCATGGCTGCTTTTCTTCTACTGTGTGCCTGCCTCAGTGTCTCCTCTGCAGCAGTAATGTTTGGACAAATAAATGGTGAGTTATGTGTTTTCATTGACTTTGACATTGACACTGCTATTCTAAAGGTCTGGGTTATTTTTTGGGGCATACAGAGCTATTATTGTCTGTGATGTAATAAATTTATCTGTGATGTAATACATTTCACATTTGTCTGATTCACTGTACTACAGAGAAATCAGTCATTGGGTTATTTTGATTATATATTGGTTAAAAATATATATTGGTTATATTCTTATCATAATTCAACTATGAGTTATGTCGAGCTTTTTTTTTAGATGCATCTGTAACAGTGATCACTGAACCTGTGTTGCCAGATGAGGACAGTACCCTTAGTGTTAGCATCCCCATGGAGCAGCCTCTGCGCCCCCTGCTAGGCGGGAAGATGGTCATCCCCTGTTATTTCCAAGACAACACAGTCCACGACCCTGGAGCTCCTACCATTGCTCCACTATCACAACGCATCAAGTGGAGCTACATTTACAAAGGAAAAATAAGCCTCATCCTGGTGGGGATTGGGGGAGTAGTACACATTGAGCCAGATTACCTGGACCGGGTGACCATGGTGAACTATCCCACAATACCCACAGATATCACCATAGAGATCTCAGAGCTGCACGCCAGCGATTCCGGGACATACCGATGTGAGGTCATGCAGGGCATTGAGGACAACTATGACTCGGTGGAGATGCATGTTCAGGGTAATAATCCAGTGAAAGAGGAAAGTTAAATTATAGCTAAAATTTGTTGTTTTACATGACCTTGTAGTATTTCCTAAGATTAAGGTAGCAGTCATTCTTGTCCACAGGCATTGTGTTCCACTACCGGGCAATAACCAGCCGCTACACCCTGACGTTTGAAATGGCAAAGGAGGCCTGCATCCAGAACAGTGCCATTATTGCGACCCCTGAACAGCTGCAAGCTGCTTACGATGATGGATTTCACCAGTGTGATGCAGGCTGGCTTTCAGATCGAACTGTCAGGTACTGTGGGTCTATCCATTTCCTATTACACAGTCTGAATGTTATTTGCTGAATGTCTGCAGTATTACACTAAAGAAAAAAATAATAATACAGTACAATCACTGCAATATGTGTGTAAGCAAATAAATAAATAAACATTATAATCTCAAACCCGAATAAGTAATTTTAGCTCAAGCTCTAATAATTCATTAATGCTTACAGTACTGTGCCAATCATACCAATATACAGTACTGTGAAAAGGTTATAGGCGGTGGAAACATGCTGTAAACTAAGAATGCTTTCAAACATAGAAATAATAATTGTTTATTTTCATCAAATTACAAAAAGTGAGTGAACAAAAGAAACCTAAATCCAATCAATATTTGGTGTTACTACATTTTGTGTAGCCTTCAGACCAGCATCAGTTCTTATAAGTACACTTGCACAAAGTCAGGGATTTTGTAGGATTATAGTCAGGTGTATGATCAACCAAATATACCAAACAGATGCTAATGATCATCAATTTCACATGTAGGTTGAAACACAGTCATTAACTGAAACATAAACAGCTGTGTAGGAGCATAAAAGTGGGTGAGGAACAGCCAAACTCTGTACCAAGGTGAGGTGAGGAAGACAGTTTCATGTCACAGGGCTACACCATGGCAAGACAAAAGGTAGATATACTGCATCAGCAAGGGGTCTCCCAGACAAAGATTTCAAAGCAGACTGGGGTTTCAGGATGTACTGTTCAAGCTGTTGTGAAGAAGCACAAAGAAACGGGCAACACTGAGGATTGTAGACGCAGTGGTCGGCCAAGGAAACTTAATGCAGCAGATGACAAACACATCAAGCTTATTGCCCTTTAAATTGAAAGACGTCCAGCAGCACCATCAGCTCAGAACTCCAGGGGGACCCAGGTACACCCATCTACTGTTCAGATAAGTCTGGCCAGAAGTGGTCTTCAAGGTAGAGTTCAGCCAAAAACACATACCTCTGACATGGAAACAAAGCCAAGCAACTCAACTGCATTAAAACATAGGAACTGGGGTCCTGAAAAATGGCAGCTGGTGCTCTGGACTGATGAGTCAAATTGTGAAATATTGTAGCAGAAGGCAGTTGTCTGCCCAGGGGCTGGAGAGTGGTATAATAATGAGTGTCTGTAGGTAACAATGAAGCATGGTGGAGCTTCCTTGCAAATTTGGGGCTGCATTTCTGCAAATGCTGTTGGAGATTTGGTCAGGATTAATGGTGTCCTCAATGCTGAGAAATACAGGCAGATCCGTATCCATTATGCAGTACCACCAGGGAGGCATATGATTGGCCCCAAATTTAATTTGCAGCAGGAAAACAACCCTAAACATACAGCCAATGTCATTAAGAACTATCTAAAGTGTCAAGATGAACAAGAAGTCCTTGAAGTCAGGGTATGGCCCCCACATCATCGAGTCTATGAGGGATTACATGAAAAGACAGAAGGATTTGAGGAAGCCTACATCCACAGAAGAGTTGTGGTTAGTTCTGCAAGATATTTGGAACAACCTACCAGCCGAGTTCCTTCAAAAACTGTGTGCAAGGCTCCTGAGTGGCACAACGACAACGCGTTTGCCCTATCATCCGGAGATCACGAGTTCGAATCCGGGTGATGCTATAGCTGCCCGTACTTGCTCAGAGAGCAAGATTGGCCATGTGTACGTTCTCCCTCCATGTCAATCAGAGCGACACTGTCCAGTCACGGGCGTCTGTGAGCTCATGCATACAAGAGGTGGGTGGGAGCACTCTCCTCCAAGCATGCTACACAGCTCCCAAAGCCGCAAAGTTGCATGAGCTGCAGTTCGAAAAGAGGCGGCGGTTTGCGTCACGTGTTCCGGAGGAACTTTAGAGCGATACCATAAAAGAACCTTTTTTGTTTCCTTAATTACATTTTGGTTAATTTACTGATTCAAAAGACAATTCATATTGACAGATTTTTCTTGAGATTTTGGACACCTTTATTATTAAAAGTGCACTGTTAATATATTCCTCAGGTATCCCATTCATGAGCCCAGGGAGCCTTGTTATGGAGACAAGGAAGATTTTCCAGGTGTACGAACCTATGGAATCAGAGATGATAATGAGACCTATGATGTGTACTGCTTTGCAGAGAAGATGTCTGGTAATAAAGAGATATTTATTACATATTTATTAAAAGCTCTTAACACATTACTTGTGTTTTTCACTTTACACCTTCAACCATATGATCCCTAGGCAGAGTTTTCTACTCCATGTCTATGAAAAAGTTTACATTTTCTGAGGCATCTGAACAGTGTGGAAAGCTTGGTGCCCAACTGGCCACCACAGGACAACTGTACTTGGCCTGGAAAGCTGGAATGGATGTGTGCAATGCTGGCTGGTTAGCAGATGGGAGTGTGAGATACCCTATCAACATTGCTCGCCCACAGTGTGGTGGGGGTCTCCTGGGTGTACGGACAGTATACCGTTTTCCAAACCAGACAGGTTACCCCCAACCAGACTCTCTCTATGATGCTATCTGCTATGAGGGTAAGTATATTGCCCACATCAAACAGGCCATTTTGTAATAACATGTTTGCACATACACTATATACATGTGTACATACTGTATATACCATGATTACTGGACATACTATGATGCCTGCAATGAATGGATGTCTCTCACTGCTCAGGAGAGGATAACGTACCCAGTTCTTACCATCCAGTACCTGAAGTTCATGTGACCACAGACTCCCACTCCCCATTACCTGATATTTACATGACCACAGAGTTCCAATCCCCGGTACCTGACATTTCCATGACCACAGAATTCCATTCTCAAGCATCTGAAATTTACATGACCACAGCCACTGAGTTTAGTGTGGGCACCGTCACCTCCAGTCCAGAGGCCTATCCTGAAAGCATCACCACTGAGAGTGAAGTCCGAGGGGAGTTGGTAACTCATGAGCTCTGGGGTACCACCATGGTACCCTCCTCTTCCGTCTTTCCTACTGTAATGGAGACTATTACTGAGGACATGGTGGTTGTAGCTACAGCTCGACCTGCTTTGGGCTATGAAATACCCAGAGATAATATCACCATTGGTGAGTCTTTGAAATGTAAAAAATATGTGATGTTCAGAAAGGGGCCCCATCAATGGGTTATAAACTTGAGATATGTACAAATTATTACATAACTTCAAATTGAAATAACCCTTAACTTAAGCTTATTAACACTATCTTTTTCCTCAAGTTCCAGAACTGAAAGGAGTGGTGTTCTACTACCACTCAGGTAAAGAGCACTACGCTTTCACCTTTCATGAGGCTCAATGGACCTGTCACAGGCAGGGAGCTAAAATAGCCACACCCGAGCAGCTGCAGGCAGCTTATGAGGCTGGCCTGCATCAGTGCAATGCTGGCTGGCTCCAGGATCAGTCTGTCAGGTCTTTGCTTTTTTTCTCCACCAAATCATGAGTAAATAAAATACAGGTTGACTATTAAATCAGCAATAAAAGACCAATATGTCAAAGAATAACAAATGTAAATAATTTTATCCTTCTCATGAATAGTGGTATCCTACTATGAATAGTGGTAAGTTACTGCTATGTTTTCCCTTTGTGTTCTGGGCAGATACCCTAATGCCTATCCTGAGGAGTGCTCTGGAGATCAAAATAATGCTTCTGGAGTGATCTCTTATGGGCTTAGGCCTGCACATGAACGCTATGATGTGTATTGCTACATTGACCAAATACAGGGTATGAGTGTCATGCCTAATATCTGTACTCTGTAGATGTAAGACATATATATGTATACATGTACATGTAAATACATATATGTTAGGCATTAGTAACTGGAAATACTTTACGATATGGGTCAATAAATCACAGGCAACTATATAAGAACTGAACAGGAACAAGTTAGAGGGAGAAGCAGTTTATTATTAACTTATAGTAATTATTGAATCTTAAGCAGTAGTTCCTAAGTCTTACATTCAGTATCTCATTCTGACTAGCTACTTATAGCTCTTTTATAATAACTACTGATATAATAAGTACTGGGAGATCTGGGAGATCTACTACCTACTATACAGTAAATTAAGCTATTCCAGTACCTCAGACATAAATGTCTATATGAGTTTTTATATAGAAACAGAGGAGCACATGTTGGTGTGTTGGTTTATTTAGCCAGTAAAAGCCCACAGAGAGAAACAGGCAGCATACAAATATACAAAGCTACAAGGTTGTAATGTGACAATGAGCAACGAATATTATATTTCCTATTAACCTATTAATGCATCTCTCAATGTTTCTTAGGGGACATCTTCCATGTAAATTCCCTGGCAAACCTTACCTACCAAGAGGCAGCTGATTACTGCCAAAGCCAGAATGCTACCCTGGCCTCCACAGGGAAGCTGTATGCAGCCTGGAGTCAGGGCTTCCATAACTGCAACCCAGGCTGGTTGTCTGATGGCAGTGTCCGCTACCCAGTACAAACTCAACATCTTAGCTGTGGTGTAAATAAAACAGGAATTTATACCATATATGCTAACCTGACTGGATTCCCAGCTCCTTACTCAAGATTTGATGCTTACTGCATTAGAGGTATTAAATCCAGCTTACATCTGTAAAAAATGTAAGACAAGGGCTTACGTTAACATTAAATATCTATGTATTAGCAGGTTACTAAATTTGAATGCCATGTTCTTTGTCTTCTCATCTTGTCTCTCCAGGGTCTATGGTAGAAAGTGGTTATGGATCTGAGTCCTGGTCATGGACCAGGGAAGACGTATCTGGCAGTGGCCATCCCAGGGCTGAACCTTCCAGTAGTGGCTGGCCCAGTAGAGATGTATCTGGCAGTAGCCATCCCAGTGTTGAAGGTTCCAGTAGTGGCTGGCCCAGTGGAGATGTATCTGGCAGTAACCTTCCCAGTGCTGACTGTTCCAACAGTGGCTTCCCCAGTGGAGATGAATCTGGTAGTAGCCTTCCCAGTGCTGAAGGTTCCAGCAGTGGTGTCTTCAGTGGGGAAATATCCAGCAATGGCATTGGCAGTACTGACAGTTCCATCAGTGGTGATGAATGGGGCAGCACAATCTCCAGTGGGGATGCGTCTGGGTCTAGTGAGAGTGGTGATGGCTCAGACATCTTTGTCATCTTCAAGGAGAGTGTAGAGGAATCAGCAGAGGAATCTGTCACAGGAGGGTCTCAAGAAGCAGCAGAAGGAAGTGCAGAGTTTTATGCCTCAGGAACGGGATGTGGAGACATCAGTGGGGACCACTCAGCATCGGGTGATGTGTCTGGATCTGGACAGGATATAAGTGGATCAGGTGGTCTGCACTCTGGATCTGGCAGTGGAGATATGATCATCTTAGTTGACCATTCAGTGACCTATCTATCCTTTCCACAGCTTAAAACAGAGCAAGAAATTCTTGGACAACAGCCAGAGGTTAGTGGATTCAGTGGGCTCCACAGTGGTGACATCACAAGTGGCTCTGGATTCAGTGGTGTGCCCAGTGGTGATATTATGAGTGGCTCTGGATTCAGTGGTATGATCATTGATGGTTACTTTGAATCCAGTAGAGTGCCCAGTGGTGATGCCATGAGTGGCTCTGGATTGAGTGCTGTGCCCAGTGGTGAAAGCATAAGTGGCTCTGGACTCAATGATGTCTATAGTGGTGATGTCATGAATGGATCTGGATTTAGTGAACATCACAGCAGAATCTCTGGGTCCGATGTTCTGTCTTCTAGTCCTTCGTATAAAGAGGAGATAAGTGGCGAATCAAATAGAGGTTTGCTTCTAGACTTGGAGGAGGTTAACGCCACTGACATATCACCTATCAACATCACCACCAGTTCGACCACATTAACTTTTACATCTAATCCCTTGACAATGCACCCAACACCAGCTACCATGGAGCAACCCACTGTTACTGAGGGTAAAACCAGTCACATATTGTTCAATTTTTAGGTAGACTATTTGAAGTTTTAAATGAAAATCATAGTCATGCTAGCGATAACCACACTATGGCGTCAATGACTAGCATTGACCCAAGATTAAATTTTGCTAGTCTGCACATTTTCAGCAATAATAATATAATTTGAACCAGAATAAGAACTAATTTGAACAAACCTGGATGATATTTTAGCAGCACAGGGATGTGCAGATCACTGGGTGGAATTTGAGGGCAGCTGCTATATCCAATTCAGTGAAAGAAAGAATTGGACGGATGCTGAACAGCACTGCAGAGAGCTAAACTCTCATCTGCTTAGCATCACTTCCCAGCAAGAGCAAATATTTGTCAACAGTAAGTATGAAATTGCAGTTTTTGAGCTAATCTGTGAAAGATGGATTGTTGCAGTTTACACTATGTGTCCAATTCAAAACCTACATAGATCACATTTGGGACTATCAGTGGATCGGACTTACTGACAGAGACCAGCAAAATGAGTTCCGCTGGACAGATGGAAGCCCTCTGGTGAAGTCTAAATCTTTAATAATTCAGTTTTAACTTGTGGATGACTTTACTCAGGGGTTAAAGTGGAGTTGGGAAGGTGGTGGAACTCTGACCGTAATTGTGAAACACACAGCAGGTGTTGAATTAAATCTCAGGGGGCATTTTGGCAAATCATTTGGGGTATATAGAGTGAGATAACATGGAAGGCAAATTAAACATTGCATTATTTTTTTTCCTTTTTGAACATTTCACTTAGTGACTTAACTAGCATTATTCATATTACAGATTAAAATCTATTTAAAATAATTGTGAGCTTGAATATGTAAAGGTGAAACACTAAGGAACTTCATTACTATTATAAATGACTACTTCTCTCTGCCTGTTTAAGAACCACAATTTGTGAACGCACTGGACATGTACTCGCACATAACTATGTATTTGATTACATAGTGTGCATATGAACAAACTATGTGCACAGATATACGAACAGCTTGTGTGTTTGGTGATACCTGTTGAGCTCTGTTTGAAACCTTTCATTTGAAATTACCTACTACTTCTTGGTAATACCCATCTGTAGCTAGTGAGATGCTAAAGATTAGTACAGCAGTGGTATAAAATTGGAGCCAGAGCATGCACAATAAAGACAAATTTAGAAATTGATGCCTGCAACACACTGAGAAACGTTGGGAAAGAGGCATATACTGACTGGGTCACATCACCTTTTATTTAATTATACTTTTTTATTGTTTGGGAATTGAAGATACTAATTGTTGCAGTTTTGCAAGAGGAATGTTTGCCCATTCTTGCTGTGTACAAGACTTGAGCTGCTCAACAGTCTGTGGGTAACTGTTGTCTGAGTTTCCTCTTTATGACTGCAGGCAGGGCAGTCAAGCCACACTGTAATAACTCATGCAGAATGAGGCCTGGCACTGTCCAGCTGAAATAGACATGGAGTTTCTTGGAAAAGATGTTGTCTTGACAGCAGCATATGTATATTTCTCTACAATACCAATATAATCTTCCACATCAATAGTAACTTCACATACAGACCCATTCTAAAAATTTGAATATCATGGAAAAGTTGATTAAGTTCCATAATTCCATTCAAAAAGTTAAACTTTCATAGATTATAGATTCAGGGCCCACAATTTAAACAATTTCAAGTAT
>JANCOA010000040.1:9978612-9992291 GCA_024363135.1 Leptodoras oyakawai
TTTTCTCCCTTAATAATAAACACCTTCATTTAAAAATAGCATTTTGTGTTTACCCGTGTTGTCTTTGACTAATATTTCAATTGGTTTGATGTTCTGAAACATTTAAGTGTGACAAACATGCAAGAAATCAGGAAGGGGGCAAACACTTTTTCAGACCACTGTATGCTACTGTTTTGTGTATTTTTGTCCATTGAATCGTCATGCATCAACACACATTAATAATACCTTACATAAAACACAGAGAGTTGGGCTTTTCCTTGTTCCTCTCTCTACCTTTAAAACCATTTCTCTTAGTCTTTCTACTCTCTATTTCATCTACCACCACCCTTGATTAATAATTCTGGCTTAAAAGGTCTGGCTTATTGTTGTTTCTTATTTTTAAAGTGACCTTGTGAAAAAGGTGCTATATAAATCTCGCTTCTTCTACTTATTATTATTATTATTATTATTGATATTGAATTAAATTGCAGGGGTTGTATTTCTTATAGGGGGACAGAGACACTTGGGACAGCGAATCCCAGCTCGGAACCAAGGCCCCTATCTGGATCCCGGACCTGAGGGCCACCATGTGTATGATCTGCACCTGCGAGTTCACTCTGACCTGGAGGAGGCACCACTGCAGAGCCTGTGGAAGGGTGTGGTGATGCTTAACAAACTGGGTTTACAGGATGTACAGGATTTTTCACTGATTTTGATCAAGCTAAAGGTGGATTTGTGGTGTCTGTGTGTGCGTCTGTGTGTACTAGGTGGTATGCCAGGCCTGCTCGGTTAATAAATATCCTCTGGAGTATCTGAAGAATCGACCAGCACGTGTGTGTGATCAGTGCTTTGAGATTCTACAGCATACCAGCTCAGGTCTCACATCTAAACTTCTATTTATAGTGTGAAAATACATACAGTATTCTGAAATCACAGCTGAATTCGTATTTTTTTGCCGTCACTAACAGTGTTTTTCACTTCAGTCTGTTTATTCATTTCAAAGGTAACCAGGCAACTGGTAGTGCTCTCCTTTCACCGCCTTCCAGATCATTTCACTTTAGAAAGCAAAAGAAGATCCCTGCAGCCCTGAAAGAGGTATAAAAGCTGAACAAGGGCATCCTGTCACCTTTATTAACTTATTTTAACTAACTTATTTTAGTTTCCCCTTTTAATGATGTAACCACAACTAAGGTTTTTGATTATTGATTATTAGTTCTGAATTCCTTTCTGGTTGGTAGCACTTCTTTGTTAATCATTTCTTCACTGCAATCATATTGTAGGTTTCGGCGAACACAGATGGCTCATCCATGAGCGGTTATCTGGACAGAATGAAGAAAAATAAAAGGCAATGGAAGAGGCTCTGGTTTGTCATCAAGGATAAAGTTCTGTACACTTACGCTGCCAGTGAGGTAGGAGAAACACAGTCAGCTCCAGATCTGTGATTGTGACTGTCGCAAATCTAATTTATTGGATTCTAGTGTTTCTAAAGTCCAGAGTTCAGCCTTATGAATGCGCAGATAGCCGTGATTTTATTGGTTCGGGAGAGGAAGTGTGGCAGAATGCCTTTTTTTTACCCGTCATTAAGCAATGCACCAAACAACCGTCTGTCTGCTTGGCTGTGCTGACATGATTGTGCTTCGTCAAGATTGAAATACGGCACATTAAGCCCCTATTACACGAGGTTTGCAATTGATGATAAACAGAAATAGGATTAAAGACAACCAACTGCTAGTATCCAAAGTTGGAATCAATACCATAATTCCTTCTTCTTGAGTAACAGCTTTGTGGTCAGGGTCGCATTATTTGTTATCTAATGCGGTTATTGTAATTCCCTATACTTCTGTCCATCTTGTCTTCTGCTCATGAAGGACGTAGCAGCTTTAGAAAGCCTGCCTCTCCTCGGCTTCTATCTCACTGAAGACGATCCGTATTCAGCTCAACAGTTTCAGCTGTACCACAAAGACAAGATCTTCTACATCTTTAAGACTGATGACCCCCATAGCTACAGCAGGTCCATCTACTACATCCTGAATTGTTCCTATCTAAAATGTCTAATTACTTTAAATCACAGCTTTAATTACTATACGGTTTGTAATTTTACATTTCTATTTATTTCACAGGTGGGTAAAAGCTTTTCGTGAAGCCATGGTTCTTTAGCCTGTGCAGCCACTACTGCTAAGAGTAACACGGATCTCTTCAAGACGACAGACATCACACTATATACACGCATCTGAAGAAATGCCGCATTAGACAGTTGATATGTGTGCCTGTGATAAGAAAATAAGCTTGTGAATTATATTTTTATTCTACTGTAATCTGCATTATTATACTATTTTAGGCTGTAATATTAGAATGTATAGGAATGTTTAGTGTAACATAACTCTTTGACATTTTTCCATGAAGTCTTAATATATAAATATTTCTATAATATATATTATATAACATATATAAATATAAAGGTTTCATTATAACCCCTTTGTTTTAATTGGATTTTTAACTCTTGGCCTCTGTGTGGTCTGTGTCTTTATTGCCTGTGCCATAAAATTAGTTGAGAAATATATAAGTTCATGTGAAGTCTTAATGTTGTGTGTGCTAAATAAATGTATATTTTCATAGAACTGGTCAGTTGTCAGATGTTCTCTGCATGATGTATAGTGAAGTACCAGAAAAACTGGTTTTTCTTATGCAAAATACATAGTAATGCCACCTGGGCCCATCACTGGTTGTACATATTACACATCTACACATCTATGGAAGCTTCTAGACCTGTTTCTGCCTTGAGAATGGCAAGTTATGCTGATTTTGCATTTTCAACATTATTTTCAGCATTTTGGATGTAGAAGCAAGGTTTGGGTTTTCACATATGAGCATTTCAAGAATCATTTCATGAGATAAGCATGAAACACTGCCTCAAGTAACATCAGAATTCAATGCTGGGGCCTCAACAAACATCAGCGTGAGGACTGTGCAACGTTCCCTCCAAGATCCCATGGGGGGGGACCAAGTATTAACTGGTATACCAGTTTTTCTGATACTTCAGCATATGTATATAAAAACTGATTTCATACACTGGATTATATATAAAACTAGTGTTGGTGTTTCGCTGATGATGGTGGTGGTGGTGACCCTGGTCATGTCCTTTATCTGGATTGTGTCTTCATAAGATTTTGACCACATGTATTATTGGATGTCTTTTGGTTAGCCAGATTGAAATCCAGTTTCTGCATTTAAATGTTAATGTGAAAATCAGCTCAGCATATTTGGTCACTAACGATTTACCTACTGCATTACTATATACATTTTTGGTTGTTTTATGTAAATGCTTTTTGGCATTGTATATAAGGATGGGGTTAGAGTTGTCAACTTTGGCTATGCTTGTATAATGAAGGTATATCAAACAAGTATAAACTGATCTTTTTTTTTTTTTTAAGATAAGTATAATCAGTGTTGGGCAAGCAACTTGGAACATGTGCTGAGTTAATAAGATACCAGTTAGTCATTACATAAAGCTTCATGCACCATACTGAAGCTGTGAAGAAATGTTGGTGTTTTGATGGTGGTGGTGTTGGTGACCGCTGTATAACACGTCTCCGAAATCTCATAGGTGTGAAAGCAGTAGATTATTTACATCATTTTTATTTTCATCAAATCATTCAGTCAGCCCTGTGGATGTGGATGTTTCATTATCAAATCAATGTTTCATTATGAAATAAATGTTTTATTATGAGATGAAAGTGACGATTCAGAAGAACGTTGTATTGAATTGCAGTGAGGCTTCATTCCAAGGGGACAGGTGCTAGGTAGAAATTTTTGTTTTGTTTTTTGGCAGAATCAAAACATACTTTCCCTACAATTTTGACCTATATTCAATTATTGGTCTTGACTTATTAGCTTGGAATTATTAGTCAGTCATCTTCTGTACCGCTTATTCCCAGTTACGTGGTCACGGGGTAGCCGGTGCCCAGCCCCGTGAGGCAGCGCAAGGGCAGGAACCAACCCTAGACAGGGCGCTAATCCATTATAGGGCTCATACACACACACACACATTCACATTCACACACTAAGGGCCAATATTCCCATATCCAATGCATGTCTTTGGACTGTGGGAGGAAACCGGAGTACCCGGAGGAAACCCACACGAACATGGGGAGAACATCCAAACTCCACACAGAAATTTTCCAGGTCGCCCCACCCGGGGATCAAACCCGGGTCCTTCTTGCTGTGAGGCGACAGCGCTATCCACTGCACCACCGTGCCGCCCAGAATTATTATTATATTACAATTTTGAATCATTATGTATGTATTTATTAGTCATCTATCTACCTAAGCCAAATTCCCAGGGTTAACCTGCTGAAAAGCTTGCAGCTCTGCACTACATGAGGACACTTTTCACTCCTAGCATAACTCTATATAAAATAATGAGCCTAAAAATCTGAAATTTGAGATAAGCCAAAAAAAATGACATCCTGCCTCAAAAAAAAAAAAGAAAAGCACATCATGGTATGCATTCATGTTTTTCTTTTCTGCTTGGTGGAAATGGATTTCCAGTGTAAAAAAAACCCAGTGTAGGGTTTATGGTTTAGGGTTAAGGGTGGGTCTTGGTTTTCCCCGCCCCTTTTCTAGTATTAGCCACGCCCCTGACAATGCCTCACACCAGCCGAACGCGTGCCGCTCGCTGGCTCGCTATCCGATTGGGTCAAGGGTTACGAGGCGCTACGTCACACGCTACTAAGATGGCGTTTTGATGACGACGCGAGAAACGAGGACCCCTGCCCTTGTTCGAAAGGTATTTAAAAAAAAAAAAAGATGAGTGTTTGTGTTTGTGTTTGCGCTTCTGTGTAAAAGCTGGGTGCGACGGCGGGTTTATGAATGAAGGGCTGGAGGTGAAACTGGTGAAAACGGGCAGCTTTCACACGTCCAGCTCGGCGGAGGCGAGCAGCCCCTCCTGCAGCAGCCACCTACATTCACCAGCCGGGCAAGGTGGGACTGCCGTTTACTCCATTGGAGCAGTGCAGGCTTGTTTATCGCGTGTAGCCTTTAAAAGCGTGTAAAAGCGTGTAAAAGCGAAATGCCGTGTTTAGCGCAGTAGTGTTCTTGTCGTAACTCGGCGGTAGAAGTGTGTTGCTATTGTGGCTCCGTGCCTGGAGGCGATTAGTGTTTACAACCCGCAGTTCCGCATTCACCAAGACTCACACACACACACACATACATACACACACACACACACACACACTCCCTCTGTGGGTGACTGGTTTCGACATTTAACGTCATTAAATAACCTTTGAATATCTTGTAGCACTGATCATCTGATCATAACTTTATATTTCTGCCTCATCATAACTGTTTTTGCTTAATCCTTTATTTGCACAATACTTTTCAGACTTGGTGATCTATTTATTATTTATTTACTTCTCTATTTCTTCCTGCACTTTTGGAGTCCAGCCCTGTTCAAATATTTTGCATATAAAAGATTAAGCAAAATTATGAGGCGTTGAGGATTATTTATTTGTGGGTGTTTTCTGTGACAGTCCTGGGATTCAAACTCCCAATCTTTTGATCATTCAGCTCCTGGCCGCTGCATTCCACAGCGAGATCATTCATCTGTTTTTATCTGGATTGTGTCTTGATAACATTTTCATGCGTTATTGGTTTTCTTTTTGTTAGGCAGAATGAAATGCAATCTCACGTTGATGTGAAAATCAGATCAGTGCATTTGTCTATTAACTCCCTACTTTACTCACTACATTCCTACCGATCAGCTGGGTTGTGTATGTAAATGCATTTTGATATCATCTATGTGGATAAGGATGGGGTTGTAGTTGTCAAATGGGGCATTATATAAAAAACTAGTGTGTTGTATATTATAAAACACACAAAAGTGTGTTGTAAACTTTACACCCAGTTTACATTTTTATACGGATGATCCTAATCCAAACAAACAAAAGTGCAAACTGATTGTCCTTGTTTGTTTTTTGTTGTTTTGTTTTGTTTTTGTTTTTTTTTATATAAGTGTAATCAGGGTTGGCTAAGCACCTTGGAAAGTGTACCGAGTTAATAAGATACCAGTTCGTCTACTTTACGCAAAGCTTCACGCTCCAGATTGAAGCTACCTCCAGAGAAATGTAGCAAGCCAAGCTTGACCAACGTGGTGAAAGTGGTTGCATCAGAAGGTGATTTGTTAACATTGAAAACTTCATGCTCAGTCAGGGCTAGCTCAGTGATCAATACAACTGTCGGGCAAACAGATATGAAGGAAAGTTCAGTTCGGTTGTTTATTAAACAATAACCCGTGATCGTTACGCTCACTGGTCTAAAATCAATATGGCAACAATAACAATCAAGCAAAAAAACAAAACGTCTGTGTAACATCCAGAGTAACAAAAACGTAGGTGGTGAGAGTATGTGAACGTTCATCTAGGTTTGTGTGTGTACGTGCATGAGTGCACCTGTGTTTGCTGAGTTTAGACGCCTTCTGGGTGAATTCCTCTCCTTCTTTAGTGTTACAGGTTCCCTCTGCCATCTTTCTCCAGTGTTCTTTCTGTATTCCCTTACTCCCCCATTATAGGCATCAGCCTAAGGATTAGTACGTGATGTCACCGTCAAAAAGGCTCGAGTATGCCAGTGGCGCCTCGTGCCGATCCTTAGTTTTATTTCAGACAGCAGCAGAAAGATCCGCAGTGCCTGAGATTTACAAATACTCAGGGTAATGTGGTTTGTATAGATGTTACCACATTACTTGATCAATAAAAGAGCATTGCTGCTGAAAAAGCTTTTTGATCCAGAAAAAAATGGCGACATTACCACCAGGCCGCTACTTAGTAGACACTGGCTCATCAGAAGCTTGGGAGTTCGAATTTCAGAAGGCGTAAGTTGTATCTGTTGGGATTACTGGATTACTGTATCTTCAGGTGTGACCCTGTGCTCTGTGAACAAGTTAAGATATGCAAAGTAAATAATTTCATATTAAGTTAAATCTGTCGTCTTCTTTTTCCTGCAACAGTGCTTTCCAGATGCAGCCGCTTCACTGAGACTTTTTTTTTTTTTTGTAAAAAATAATATTAATAACCTTGTGCCTTTTCTTCTAATTGTAGTCACCTCAATGAAAAACATCAAGGGCAGGAGATGGAGCTCTCGAATTATGCCAGCCAACTGCTGCTGCAGCTCAACCAGCAACGCTCCAAGGGCTTCTTATGCGACGTGGTCATTATGGTGGATAACACGCTCTTTCGAGCTCATAAAAGCGTCCTCGCCGCCGCCAGCACCTACTTCAAGTCCCTTGTCCTGCACGATAACCTCATCCACCTCGATGCCGAGCTGGTGGAGCCGACTGTGTTCCAGAAAATTCTGGACTTCATTTACACTGGCAAGTTATGTGAGGAGAGTCAGGGACCAGAGCGCGTGCAGAACCTGAGCGCCTTCCTCACTGTCGCTAACTACCTCCAGCTCCATGACCTGGCGAGTCTGTGTACCAGCAAACTCGAGGCTAGTGAGCCGTCCTGCAAGGGCTCTTTACGCACCCAAAATCTGCCTTTTTCGCCTGGCTCGAAACACTCTGTCAAGCGGGAGGCAGAAGACGCTTCCTCTGACGTGGAAGTATTTGCAAACATGGTTCCTCCAAAGAAAAGGCACAATGGTGAGAACAAGCGCGGCTCGAGGGGAAAGCAAAACTTTGGGCTGGATTTGACCAAGAAGAGCGCTTCTCATTGTGCTGTAAACAACGACATCAGCAGCATGCAGGAGTACTCGCAGACCGTGGTTTCCAAGACAACTGCCAATGCTCTTAGGTCAGGTATGGAGAGAAAGGGCTCCCTGGGGAAGAACAAAGGCCTGGATGCTTTTGATAGAACACAGGAATGGAGGAGGACACCTTCTCGAGAGTGCTCCAGGAGGAAAGGCAACATCAACGGGTATATGCCTGCGATTAAAGCTGGAAACCATGCTGGCCAAAACCATACTGGAGAAAATTCCCAAGAGCAGCTACATGATGGAGGATCCAATGGTGCCAGCCCTAACTTTGTCTACAGACAGGAGTCCTACCTTGAACCATCTCAGGAGGACAACAGCTATGTCTGTATCCCGTGTGGAAAAGGATTCCCGTCTTCAGAAAGTCTAAACTCCCACGTCGAGTCTCACACCGATGCAGACGGGAATCTCAGCTGCGAGAAAGAGGAAGTGGACGAAGATCCTCCCACTGCTGGCGCCCTAGAGGTCATAGATAAAAGCCCCTTGAAGCCGTACAAAGAGCTGGACACGCTGCGGCCGTTCCCTTGCAACATCTGCGGCAAAATGTTCACGCAGCGTGGCACCATGACCCGCCACATGCGCAGCCATCTGGGCCTGAAGCCGTTTGCCTGCGAGGAGTGCGGCATGCGCTTCACACGCCAGTACCGCCTCACCGAGCACATGCGCGTCCACTCGGGAGAGAAGCCCTACGAGTGTCGCGTCTGCGGGGGCAAGTTTACACAACAACGAAACCTCATCAGCCACATGCGCATGCATACCTCACCAAATTAGACTTCCACAAAAATAATGCACAAAAATGATCAGTAAAGCTTCGCAGATAAGCCCGGTCTAATAAAACCACATTACCTCATGTCGTTACAGTAAGTACTCTTCACCGAATAATAACTTTCTCGTGGTACCTACTATTTTGAAAGAATGAATGTTCTAGCTGATTCTTACAGTTCCAATGCAGAACGTCTCGCTTTATGTACTTTATCTGGCTAAAAACAAAACCTCACGTTTACTTGAATACACGTGCAAACATCGCTACCTCAGCTTTGACCTCCCAAATCCGCAGATGCCCTTTGAGATTATGTTCATCTCCACCACGTCGAATGAATTCCTCAAAAAGAAACCCGAAGGATCCGTTTAGAGTTTGCGCCAGTATCCGGGGAACACTACAGCATCTGATAGAAATCCAAAAAATAATTTGTAGTGATCGGTAGAGGAAGATTCACTGCCTGATTTGCAGCGAGAGGACAGATTGGAAACCAGTATAGGCTTTCAAGGGTTGTTACCTGACGGTTCATGGAGCATTTAGGCATGTGTGATGTACAGTTCCAAAGAAATAATGAATGTTAAAAGATAATAAAATACTGTATTACTGTAACCAAATCTATATTCTTACAATATACGTATTTAAGTGTAAGTCTAATTTATGTGTATGATCACAGATGTCTGTTAGTCACCCAGCCTTTCCTCTCTGTGGGCTTCGTTAAATATAACGTGCTCATGCAAGTCCTTTCCTATAGATTTTGCCCTGTGCTTAAACTTTTTTTTTTTTTTCTTCTTCTTTTTACATTTATGAAACTATTGATGACCTGAGACCAAAACGACTATGGATCAACTGTTGTAAATATCTTTTTGAGCATCTTGCTTGGTTGCTCATTGGTTGCAGGGTTTTGATAGTTAGAGCATGAGCCGTTTAATTCTGAATCCTTCGATCAGTTCGAACACTGGGGGTTTTGCTTATATGTTAAAATCATTTGTGATTTCTATCTTTCTATTTTGGATGTCCTCTTCGATTGTATTGTTCCATTCCAACAAGTTGTGCTTCTGTGTTACTTTTCATCTACCTCATGTTTAACCCACTGTTTCAGAACACACGTCACTTTGTTGTTTACATACTTATTGGTCACCATGTTAGTGTTATACCAAATCACATGTAAGAAAAAGCTCACAGTGTAACTCGTACTCGCACGCTTGTATATTAGGATGGTTTATTTTCGGGCGGAAAAAAGGCCACTGCTGTGAGATCAGGCCAATAAACAAAACACCATGGTTTGTTTCCCCTTTTCCCCTGTACGAGTTTACACACAAGTTGCTATCCATGATGCTGTCTGCTCAAATATGCAGGAACTTTTCTGTTTCACGATGGACCTGAAACCGAAACTGTGATAACACTTGGACTTTTTTTATCAGGAAACCTCAGGGATTGCTTTCAGGCACATCTGAAGCCTGTTTTATACCACAAAGAAGCAGATACTGATATTTTTGCAGCTGCTCTCCTCAGCGTTCGAACACTACTGCCTCCTTTAAATATGCTGAAGCGTTATTTCCAGCCAACACAATAGATACGCCTTCGTAAGGCACGGCAGCTCGGTTCTGTGGTTTACTTTCCACTTGTGGTATATTTTAATAATAAATGATTGATTAACGTGAATTTCATATGCATTCGGAACGAATACCATTTGTTCACATCGTACGAATTGTGACCTGTTGAATACCAAAGCACATTTTCACAAAATGGATGGATATGTATGAATTATGTACTTGACAATGTACTTGACATGATGATACTTATAATTAAATGCTGATTAAAAAATGTTTTCTGCATTTTTATCTCTTGTTTTGGAATTTCTGAGATTCCGGTGGACACAATTTATTCACATTGGGATGCCGAGAGTCTCTGTGAATCCACATTCACGCAAGAATGTAAAGTCCACTAGAATTATATCACACAATTCATGGTTTAGATTTCTATTTATTTTATTCTTGTTGAGTTTCTTTGTATGCTCTCCTAGGACCATGTAGGGTTCCTCTGGAATCTCTGGTTTCCTTCCACTTCCCAAAAACTCTCCAGTTCATGGATTGGCTATGTAAATTGCCCTTAAGTGTGAATGTGTGCCTGTGTATTGCCCTGTGACTATCCGGTGTCACATCCAGTCCCTGTTCCTGCCTCATGCTCATTGTTCTAGGAATAAACTCCGGGTTCACTGTGACTCTGATCAGCATAAAATGCTTACCAATGATGAATGAAAAGTTCAAAGCCTTTGGAAAAATACACATGAGGAAATTTCACAGCATTCTCAAACCTTTTCATAGCTTATAATAACTGGCAATTGAAAATATAATCTTTATGATTATAATGATATTATTTATAGTTAAGATACATTAGCGTGATCTGTAGCTGTTTAACTTTCTGCACTGAAATAAGGTTTACCTGCAAATGCATTCACATCAGTACTGGGAGAACCTTCTCATGCTGGGGTAGCTCAATGGTTAATCTGTTAGACTGCTGGACAGAAGGTCATAAATTCAAATCCCACCACTATCACTATGAGCTATCACTGTTGGGTGCTTGAGCAAGGCCCTTAACTGTTCTGTTGTATCAAATGAGATAGATGTAAGTCCCTGCTGGAGCAATAAGCATAAAACAAAGCAGCGTTTTGGATTGGAAGGTACTTCAGAACTTGCTGTATATGACTCATATTTTTACATTGTCCAATAGATGGCAGTACTGTGCCGGTTTCACTCTGTACCTGTGCTATCCAGTAGGTTTCTTCCTGCACCAGCAATCTAATCTGCATCGCTTTACTATACTCATAGACTGGTATATTGCGGATCTGGATTTGTAGGAGGTCCATTTAGCACATTTGGCTGATGTTACCTTAAGCACACTGTTCATTTTTTCATTCATTCATTCATTCATTATCTAAGACACACTCACACTTATCTCCAGTTTGCCTGACTGAATGTCTTTGGACTGTGAGAGGAAACCCACACATACACCGCCTGGACCCTGGCTCGAACCCGGACGCTTCCTGCTGTGAGGTGACCATGAAAACAATAATAGTCTGTTATGGTTGTAAATGTTCTGTGCCCTTTTTCTGTCCCTTTTCCTCCCATGTCTTCTCTGTAGCTCAGCCCATGTGCTTCTTGATCAGAGACCATGAGGTTCACCTGGTTCTGGAATTGAAAATCTTTACGTTTCTAGATTCCTTCTGCAGAGAAAGAGGTTTCTTGCATAGGGAATAGAGTGGGAGTTTATTTTGTGGATCTGTTATTTGTGTTTTGATTGTTTGTAGACTTGATTTAGACATGTCTTGTTTATTTATGTTTTATGTTAATAAATCCCATAATTTTAATCTGGGTCAGTGGTGGAGCGTTGTTCGCCCAATATGGCTGTGCAAGTCTGGGAAGCACGTAGCAAGTCCATGCATTCAAACACATTACAGACATTATGCCTATTCTTTAATCCTGGACGTTGAGCTTTATGATTTGTCTGGCAACATGATTCACAGACACCTCTGTGAATGTGTCCTGATTGTTTAACTGGACGTGTTACATATTTTTGTTTGTTTGTTTGTTTGTTTGTTGGTTAAAAACCTGGGGCAGCACATCAACAACATTTTTCCATCATTGCAGCTGGGGAGAACTAGGCATTCTCCAAATATAACTTGTGACTTATTTGCTGACCCCATCTTTAATATCAATTCACTGTTCATCATTGCATGTAATATTCTCAACTAAGATCCCCAAGCTGATCCCTTACACACACCCCTGAGACACACGGATCTAAAATGAGCTGCCAGCTTGTGGCTGAGTGTGCATTACTCACAGACACACACAGTGCCTTTCATCTGATAAGGATTAACCACCACCTATTGATCAGGAGTCAGTCCATAGTTCAGTTCATTGTAGAGCATTGTGTCTTCACTGATGGACCCTGCAGCCTCAGCAGCTCTGCTCGTCATGTGGATCTCATCTAGTGTCCATGTGCCCCTGGGAGCATCAGATGGAATAAATGACGTCCTGTGTTGAATGGACTTGGCAGGACGTCTGTAGCCAAATGTCAGTTTGCAGCTTCCTTGTTGCTCTCGGTCCATCTGTAACACGTGGAATCACTTTTTTTTTTCCTTACACAATGAACATCATACATTATTCCTACCAAACTATTTATAAAAAGGAAGTCAGTACTGTCAGCATTTACAGTTGGGGAAATCCCACTCGGGGTAGAAGGGTAATGCCGCTGACCTTGTCCCACTTCCAAGATGGAAATCTCTTGAAGTCATAAATGTGAGTATTAATGTTGACTTGAGCACAATGAACTTTAAACTGGAAAGGTGGGGTCTCTAAAGCAGTTTGCTATTACAATTATTTAAAATATAATTCTTCTTTTATTAATATGTCTGTCATTTGTCTGTCAGGTAAACGGGGCCAGATAAAGTTTTAGTGTCCCAGTTCTTTGTTTCTATTTCCAGTTGCCAATAATTTATAGGCTACAGTTGTCACAACAGTGCTTGACATGTAGCACAGGATTTAAATGGTGTGAGAATGTGTGGCATTGTCTATTTTAGTTAGTTGTAAAGCAAACCTTGAGACATGTCATATTCTGGTATAAAATTATTAATATTATTAGTAGTAGTAGTAGCAGCATTAGTATTATTATTTTAATGATTATTTTAAATAAGATCTTTGTTAGATAAGATGTATTCATTCATTTATTTAAGCCACTTATCCTACTACTGGGGGGTGTTGGAGCCTAACCCAGCTCTTAGGCAGGAGGCAGGGAAGCACCCTGGTCAGGTTGCCAGTCCATCATGGGGCAGACACACACAGAAAGCACCATGACTGCCCAGCTGAGGAACTGGACCCAGGCCCTTCTTGCTGTGAGCTGACAGCACTACCCACTGCAGCACCCACTGTGCTACCCATTTCAGATTAACGTCTTCAAATAAAAATTAGTCATTCATTACAGATAAGGCGGGCGACACAGTGGCTTGGTGGGTAGCACCATCGCCTCACAGCAAGAAGGTCCTGGGTTTGATTCCCGGGTGAGGCGGTCTGGGTTCTTTCTGTGCAGAGTCTGCATGTCCTCCCCGTGTCCGCGTGGGTTGGGGTGGCGCAGTGGATAGCGCTGTCGCCTCACAGCAAGAAGGACCCGGGTTCGATCCCCAGGTGGGGCGACCTGGGAA
>JANCOA010000040.1:10304695-10315040 GCA_024363135.1 Leptodoras oyakawai
GCCGGCTGGGCACCGGCTCCCCCGTGACCCCGTAACTGGGAATAAGCGGTATAGAAAATGACTGACTGACTGACTAAAGATTTTCAAGACATCAATACATACATTTTCACATTTAACAGCATTTGTTCTCTAGCTTCATAACCATCATATTCTGATATACAACAATCTGCCATAACTTTAAAACCACCTGCCTAATATTGTGTAGGTCCTGCAATCCTGTCATTTGCAAGACTCTATGGATTAAATTTGCTTGTCCAGCACATCCCACTGATGCTCACTGTTCATGCCGCACAGTGATCTGGCCACCCACATGACATAAAAGAAAACGATCCATCAGACCAGACCAACTTCTTCCTTTGCTGATGCTCACATGCCCATTGTAGGTGCTTTCAGGTGGTGTACAGGGATGGCACTCAGACTGATCTACAACTACACAGCCCCATATACAAGCTGTTATATACGGTGTGTTCTGCTACAGTAGTTCTTCTGTCACCAGATTGGACCAGACAGGCCTAGCTTTCACTCCCTATACATGTCAATGAGAGAGAATCTCTCACTGGAGTTCCCAGTATGCAGTGGTTACTATCTACCAAAAAATGGTCCAAAGATGGAGAACCGGTGACCCGACAACAGGCATATGAGCAAAACTGGACCATGAAGCAATGGAAAAAGGTGACATGGCCTGATGAATCATGTTTTCTTTTACATCATGTGGACAGCTGGGTGAGTACACATCACTTAACAGGGGAAAAGATGGCACCAGGATGCACTATGGGAAGATGGTGAACTGGCAGAACCAGTGTGATGCTCTGGGCAATGTTCTGCTGGGAAACCTTGGGGCCCGGCATTCGTGTGGATGTTACTTTGACATGCATCACCTACTTAAATATTGTTTCCGACCAAGTACACCCCTTAATAGTACAATAACAGTATTCCCTAATGGCAGTGGCCTCTTCCAAGCCATAAAGGCGGTCTTTTGGTATCCATATCTCGACTGGTCATTGTTGTAGTGGAATATTTTCAAATTCTTTATATATATAAAAAAATATATATACTATTCTCTAGTGCAGCGGTTCTCAAACTTGGGGCCGCAAGGGGGCACTAGGGGGGCCGCCTAAATTTAATTTTTTTTTTTAAATAAAATTTAAACAGCATACTCCAGCAGAATTTTTGGAATACAATGAATACAAGGAACTAACACTTCAGGCAATGAGGGTACTGTTGCCTTTCCCAACAACATATCTTTGCGAGACACATCTTTTACTTAACCATGATGATGTTTTATTTTTGGACCGGGGGTGGCACAGTGGCACTTACCATCAACAAAGGGGGCCCCACATTTAAAAATAAGGACCCGGGTTCGATCCCCAGGTGGGGTGACCTGGGAAATTTCTGTGTGGAGTTTGCATGTTCTCCCTATGTTCGCGTGGGTTTCCTCCGGGTACTCCACAGTCCAAAGACATGCAGGTAGGTGAATGTGAATGTGTGTGTGTGTGTATGAGCCCTATAATGGATTAGTGCCCTGTCTAGGGTTGGTTCCTGCCCTTGCGCTCAAAGTTGCCGGCTGGGCACCAGCTCCCCCGTGACCCCGTAACTGGGAATAAGCGGTACAGAAAATGACTGACTGACTGACTATATTGCCAAAAGTATTCACTCATCTGCCTTCACATGCATACTATATAAACTTGAGTGACATCCCATTCTTAATCCATAGGGTTTAATATGATGTCAGCCCACCCTTTGCAGCTAGAACAGCTTCAACTCTTCAGGGAAGGCTTTCCATAAGGGTTAGAGGAATTTTTATGGGAATTAATGACCATTCTTCCAGAAGCACATTTGTGAGGTCAAACACTGATGTTGGAGAGAAGGCCTGGCTCACAGTCTCTACTCTAATTCATCCCAAAGGTGTTCTATTGGGTTGAGGTCAGGACTTGCTTTGTGCACTGGTCTACAGTCATGTTGGAACAGGAAGGGGCCAGCCCCAAACCGTTTCCACAAACTTGGGAGCATGAACTTGTCCAAAATCTCTTGGTATGCTGAATCATTAAGTGCCTTTCACTGGACGCAAAAGGCCAAGCCCAACTCATGAAAAACAACCCCACACCCTAATATGCCCTCCACCAAACTTTACACTTGGCACAATGCAGTCTGACAAGTACCGTTCTCCTGGCAACCAGCAAACCCAGACTCGTCCATCAGACTGCATTGCACTTGGTGATGCAAGGCTTGGATGCAGCTGCTCAGCCTTTGAAACGCATTACATGAAGCGGTCTATACACTGTTCTTGAGCTTATCTGAAGGCCACATGAATTTTAGAGGTCTGTAGTGATTGACTCTGCAGAAAGTTGGTGGCTTTTGTGATGCCACTGACAGTTGACTATGGAATATTTAGTAGTGAGGAAATTTCATGACCGGAGGCATCCTATCACAGTACCATGCTGGAATTCACTGAGCTCCTGAGAGCGACCCATTCTTTCACAAATGTTTGTAGAAGCAGTCTGCATGTCCTAGATGCTGATTTTGTATACCTTTGGCCATGGAAGTAATTAGAACACCTGAATTCATTGATTTGGATGAGTGAGTAAATACTTTTGGCAATATAGTGTAACTGCTGACCCCAATTACTGTAATACTTAGACTGTTGCAACATGGTTAAAGATTACCTACAAAACACACGTTGCAATTGGCCGTATATGGTTACCTAGGAAGGGAAGACTCCACGCCATAGAGTAACAAGTAATGTGTTCTGGACATCGTAGATTCAAGTGGTAGAGGGAGAAACCTGGATGCAGTCAATTATCAGTTTATCTTAAAATGCAGCATTTTAATGTACATGTAAAATTTTACATTATACAGAAACAGTTGCAGTGTAAACAAACATCAATTGGAAATAAATGTGGTTGCAAACTTTTCATTAAAATTATTTATTTTGTAAGTGGATAATACTTGGGTATTACACATGCCTTATACACTCTGGCAATCATGAGTACTCACCCACACCATATAGTTACCTTAGAACGTACAGAATACGATTACCAACAGCCTCTGATTCTCCTGTGAACAATGACTCATCTGCATGTTTTTAAGCATTGTACTTTTGTCTTATTGTGGAAGTACACAAGCAAACAGGGGTACAGGCATACCTATTAAAGTAGCTTTTGAGCACATACTGAGTCTTGAAGTATTACAACTAAAAGCTATGTTTCGGCTGAGCACTTAAACTTCCAAACTTTTTTTTTTTAATACCTTTATTGGCCAAGATTAAAAGTGATGAGTAAACTGAACATCCAGATGTTCAGCTTCTTCCATCTGGTAATGCTTAAGACTACATGTCTAATCACAGATTTCAAAATGTTCACAAAAAAAAAAAAAAAAAATTAAAAAATTAAGCATTTATCATTATGGTTTGTAGCTCATGAAAAGCAGACTCCAGTATCTCAAATTATTAGAATATTTCTTTGTGAACAGCCAGCCTTCTCAGCAATGACATGCATTAGTACATTGCAAAAAATACAAGACTAAACAATTATGCTTAAATATACAAACTCCTTAAGCATAAAAGTAAATGAAAGTAATCTGTGCCATTTACTTCTCCTTATTTCTGCTAGGTACAACAGTAAGACCAAAATCAGCAGAACAGCAGTTTGAAAAGCAAAGACACCGCAGGGAATTGAACCCCGTCCCAGAAAATCCAGGAGTGCCACCACCGGAGTCTTTTGCTTTTTTTGTTTTGAGGCTAAAAAGCAAAACCTGAAGGAACAAGATTGATTGTTCCCTCAGGAAAAGAAAAACCTCAACCGCTGCTCTACAACACTCAGGTCTTTCCTCACTGGCTTTTCACTTTGCCTGAAACTACAAAGAAGATGGAAGATTTCCCCATCCCCACATACCCCCTATCACATCAACAAATTTTACACAAATTACTTGATCATGGGCTATAAATTTCACTTTAAAGAAGGCAAACTGGATTTCTGTCCAACAAGACAAGGTTGCAGTTCATTTTGGTCAACCACCATGTCAACATCTGAAATGACAAAAGACATGTTTAAACCCCCCCACACCCAAACTAATACTATAATTGAATTCAGCGTTTACCACCGTTCAATCCTCCTGGTCTTGACGCTGGGCGAATAACACGTGGCTGATACGGTATGACGCGACTCAACCTTGGTGCTTGATTGCGTTTTTCCTGCAACTAGACAAGTTGAAGGTTTTCCCTTCCCAAACACCCCCAATGCTTTTTGGATTTTTTTTTTTTTTTTTTAAAGAAACCAATCTGAATAGGTGAATCAAACTTATCGATTTCTCCAGTGAAGCATTACAATCATGTTCCCATCACCACAAGACCATGAGCTGCAATAAAAAGGGGAAAAAAAGGAACAGATTATACACCCCCCCCCCTCCCCCTATTGTTTATGCAATTACATCGACGCATCGAATAAACAATCCAAAATGTACAAAGTGTTACAACTGCTGAAGACAGCTGGGACAACTCCACACCGAAGGGATGTTTCAATTCAAGACGGCATTCATCCATCCACTCAACATTACAGGACACTTGTAAAATTAGTAAAACGAAGATAGCGCATCTGCAAAAGAGAGAGAGAAAAGTGTTGCCCCACCCCTCCACCCACCTCATCACCCCAAACCAACTACACTTTCAGATGACCAACTTTCACAATTAAGTGAATTTGAAATTTGATGTTTATGTAGTGCAAAGCTGGTGTGCATGCAATTAATTTATGGCTACACATACCCATGTAATGAACCATGTTTACTTAACTCCATTATCAGGTAGCAGCAGAGTGATGCTCAAATAGCAGCAAGACAAGCCTCAGGTTGATCAGAGAGTGACTGGATATCCCAGTGCTCCATCAAAGTTAGGGCTGTCCAAGGCGGCACACTCAAGACAAATTTTGCCCCCTAAGCAAAATTAACCTGAGAGAATGGAGGGGGAAAACAGAAGAGGAAGACGCGCACACCAACACACAGCACACAGAAGACTGACGAAGGCCTTCAGAGGTATGGGCTAAGTTCTCAAGCGGACGGGGGTAGGATCGCCATTCAGCGAGGACACTCATTGACCAGACAGCTCCCACATACAGCTAGGCATTCAGATGCAGTTATGAATCAAGTCGACAGGCGAGTGATCTGGAACAAAGAGGCTTCTACATACACACATCCACCACACTGATTGCAATACAAAAAAAAGACTACAAAATAAATAAATAAAAAAGCCATACAAATCAGGTTGCCATAAAGGCTTAAACAAGGAATATACTAGTTAAGCATGTGAATGTTATTCAAGTTAGCCATTTTAAGAAAAGTTCATGTTAGCAGAAACCTGATTTCAATGTGCTCCACATGACCCTGCATCTAGTTTGCATCGGACAACTGGGAAGATTTCTGCAGAAGAAACAGAAGTAGAGAGCCCCCTCCCCAGCCCACACTGGTCAAGTACATTATGTTGACCAATTTAAGCTGCACAGTTGCACAGCTCAACTCAGCCATTCTATGCTTGGATCCTGAAGTGCAGTTGCACAACAGCTGAAAAGGCATTTGCTCCACAGTTGCAAAGCAAAATCCCTGTCCCCCCACTTTCTAAAAGTAGATTAACACCTGTACAGTTGCACAGGCAAAATGGCCGAGTAAATTTAAAAAGTTTTGCCCCGGAAATTAGTCAGCCTGCCTGTTGGAATTCATGGGAGCGGATGAATCCTGGACATGCTATTTCCTGGACAGATGGCATTCTTCAAGGGCTTTACGATTCTGAAAGACCAAAAGGCAGAGAGACACCCCATGCCCATCCCTCACAGAGCATTCAAAATATTTTGGAATGCTTTCAAAGCATAATCAATATTGTGCCAGTTTCCTTTGAAAGGATTTTATGTCATCAAACTTGCAATAAAATAACTCAACCATTCTTTTATATCAAGAAATTTCAGTAAAATGAATTTGGACATTTTTGCCTTAACATGGGCTTCCCATAAAGCAGTAGGACTGGATTTTGATGCCTTCCTTTCCACCTTGAAAAGAGTTGCCATCAAGCCCTGGGATCATCCTGTGCTCTAAAGCACCAAGCTCAACATTCACACCTGAAAAAGCACAAGAAATACCCAAGACAGCCCCCCCAAAACACCAAGAAAAAAAATGCATACTAGTCTTTCAATCACAGCACTATGAATTTATTAACCAAGAATATGTAATTTACAAAAAAAAAATAATCAGGCAATCACAAAAAACTGACAATTACCAAGTACAATGAATGTTAAGTATGAGCCACATTGAGACTTTGCAAGGTCAATAAAGGCTGACAGATGCAAAAGCAAACCTTGATACACAATGTGTTAGTGTGATGTTCAGGAGATCTTGAGCATGAAAGCACTTGGACACAGCGCACTAAAAAAAAGGGGGGAGAAAAGCCTACAACCAACCCCACCCACTCAAACAACTACAAAACAACCAACAATGAGAAATATAAGCAAAATAAACCAAACTTAAGTATTTATATATTTTTAACAGAAATACCATTTACTTGCCGTTAGAACAGGTAAAAACCGTGCTGCGCCTGTATTCAGCAGTTTTGATCCTTACGATGGGGGGGAATAGCTAGCAGCTGAACCACTGGTTTTGAGGGGTTGGGTCTCTAAATCTGCAAAAGTCACAATTAAGCAGTCCCCAGCCCCATTGCCCCACGACTCAATATCCATGAACGGAATGGGTACACATTTAACACAATCCTTATAATATGCCATCTTACGATACAACTTTTGCATTTCCTTGAAGTTTTGGGTTCCTTCCTTCGTCTCATGCCTTGGGCTAGCTGCCTTGAAGGGTCAGATCCACAGACTGCAGGTTCCTTCCCCATACATGTAAGCCACAGTTCTCTAACTAAGCCAGTCTGAAAGGCTGCAAAGGCTAGGAAGAGATTTCAGTTAACACGCCCCCCACCCCCCCCAAAAAAATTGCATCCCAAATATGCACTCCCAAAAAGATGTTTATAAGGAAATACATAGATGTCTTATGGTGCTACTGCCAATACATAAAAAGATACAAAAACCAATGTAGAATACCTTTCTAAATCCAACCAAAGCAGAGGGTTCACTTGTGCTCCTTACACCATTACTTTGTTGCATACAAGCTTAGATCTGGAGGCGCTACAGCAAGAGATGCCATTGGAGCTATTGCTTTAAGAGGGGCCTGTGGGAGAAAAAACTAAAGCGCAGTTGCCCCGCCCCTTTTCCCCAAAAGACCAAAGACGCGGTACAGTGTTACAATAGAATAAATACCCGTAGACTGCATTTGCAAAGTCTACATCAGAATTCTACAAGGGAATAGTTACTCCCTTTTGAAATCAAACGCGCTTTCAAGATTTAAATCATGCATAAACTTGTGTAGATCAAGTTTACCGGCAAACAATACACAATGGCCTCAGCACCGAATACATGAAGAACACGATGTGACTGGAGTAGCAAAGATGTGAAGCGACGCAGAGGAACTTCAACTCCCAACAACCTTTCATGTAGCTTGCACGGTGGGTCAGACCTATTGGATTGCAAAGTAGGACAAAGAGAGAGAAAGACGCCTTTTCTCCTGGGAGACTACATCTGAATGGAGCGTGGGTGCACCGTTGATTTACAGGTACTCATGGCGGCAGAAACCCGACTTGATCAACAACAGGCTGGCTCACACATTGATGGCGAATTTCACACACTCATACGCGACGCCTGAAAAGAAAGAACAGAACTTCGCGAGCAAATGGACTCCACAAAACCCTGAGAGGTATAAGATCATTTTTAAATGTTTACAGATACCTATACCCGTTATACAAACCAAACTGCCTCTTCTAATGACTTTAAGATGCTATGTAGATGACCCTGCACACCCCTCACGCCCTCTGTGCTGTATCTGCTGCTTTTTGGCTTCGTGTGGTCTAGCTCGTGTTGGCTGGGCTCCCTCTTGTGGCCACCTGTGGTGCTGTCGCTACTCTGTCTGGACCGCTTTTTCCTCTCTGGATCACCGCCTTGCCCCTCTTCTCCTCCCCGCTCGCCTCTTCTCCAACCTGGCCTGAGCTCTCCTGATCCTCACCTGGCTCTCGTCTGCTCTTCATGTCTCCCTCTGATCCCGAGATCTTCTGTGTGTGGTTACAGCTAATTGCCATGTCCTTAGTATAAACTCAGTCCACCATTTTTCCAAATAAAGAAAAAAATAATAAAAACAAAAAACACTTGGAGCCATCGACCAAAAAAATTAATTAATAATAAAAAAATAAAAATCAGGATTTCAGGCGTGACTCAATCAGAAGCCTTTGTCTGGTAAACTTGATAAAGCTCACTGAAACGCTATATCTGATACTGCATATTCACATTGCTAATAAAAAGTCTATAAGCATAATTATGCTCAACAAAAGAGCCAAAAATAACGCCAAAAACTAGGCACACTGGCCATGGGCTACAGAAATGATTCATAAAATGTTAATAAAAAAAAACACCAGTTCGTTACTGAACACGTGACCTAACAGTTAGAAGACACTCGCCTCGCGCTATAAATAGCTCGTCTCTAACGGCGGCCATTTTGCTGTTTAACAGCTGCGCCCTTCTGTCTGCGCCACAAAAACCCTCAGTTCAGCCTGGACTCTTATTGTCCTCATCTCCAACCTTATGTAATCTCAGCCATATAAAACTCTACATCAATAACTCTTATGACTGACATTAATAAAACAACTTTCTTACACATTTTTATGTATCTAAGAAGTACCTGTTCAGCTAGTGTGTTTAACTAGAGCACACATCAGCCACCTAGAACATAACCATGTACTGAGATAAAAAGAAAATTAAACCTCTTCTATCACATCAAGTTAGCCGAGTACTGTTTTAAAAAGTACAGTAAAAAAATCTGTAAAAAAAAAATTAACTTGGACACTGTAGCGCTTTTGTAGCGAAATAAAGAGACACGATATAAAAAGCTCAACTGCAATTATTTGTGGCTACCTTCACTAAAATATAAAAAAAAAAATCTAACACAAATACAAAGAAACGATTCAGACCAACGCCGTTTCCATCAGCAGCAACCGACTACAGCTCTCAACAACCGCGCCGCCCAAGAGTGACGCGAATACCAGGTCGCCCTTATTTATATGCTAGTGTGATTCGATTCGTTACAAGGAAACCCTTCCGCTCTATTGCAAAAAGTAGTTCCATTGTGACGCTTTATTATTTTACAATCAAAACTTATAACTTGACTTTAAAACCTGTAAACCTTGGAGTTTACATCATTATAAGAAGCATATTAAGGAGAATATATTAGATTACATTACGTCTTCTTTACAGTCAATATATAATAAAATGTTCATACTGCTGACCATTTGAGTGACTTTAAAAATGACTGCAGTCGACAGTCTTCGATTTTTCAAAGATAAATGATCTTTGTTTGATCTGCGGTACCGTTCTATGGGGAATAAAGGGGCTTTTTGCTGGAAAGTACATAACAATTTGATGACTAACAATTCCTGTGACTTACCAAACAGCAAATACGTCACAGGCGCAGTGCGGATGAATATGTAATGAGGTAAAGCGATCTGACTCAGTCCAGTTTAAACCGGTTTGAGTGACCGGATCTTCTTAGCATTTTTTACTGCAATGCATCAGTGCGCATGCGCAGGTCATTTAAACAAAAACAAGGTTCCGTTTTAGCCCAGGAAGTTCTGGAAGGTTCTGGCAGCTTCGCGTTGATTAAACCCTCGGATTCTGTGTTACCTGTATTTTTATTACATTTTTATTGTTGGAAAGTGAATGTTGAGTCATCTCATGAGACAATCCTGAAACAGTCAGGGGTTACAAGACTAAAAAAGAAACACATGTAATTATGACAGTAGTTACGTGTACAAATAATAAAGAATGCTCCATATTGATGTTAGTTACCTTTTATTTATGTTGCTGTAAATGTTTAGCACTTTCTCGTGTCTGTATGCCTACGTTTTTTTTGGCCACGTCATGTTTTTTCACGTACCACACGTATCCCCATTTAAGGAGCAGTGGGGGTGGGGGTGGGTGTCACGTACGCTTGCTTTGTTTCCAGAAAAGTTGGAGTCGATTCTCCAGGGTAACGATTCAATGGAGTCGGTTCAAAGAGTCAAATACATCACATACAAATAATAATCTCGTTTCCTGTTCTTAAACAACAGCACAGGCAAATCAGAAATGCATTTCTGTTGATTCAGAAGTCTGGTGTGTATTTTTCACCAGAATTAAGCTGTTAACTTTTAAAACAGGGCGGCACGGTGGCGCAGTGGATAGCGCTGTCGCCTCACAGCAAGAAGGACCCGGGTTCGATCCCTGGGTGGGGC
>JANCOA010000040.1:10315140-10326865 GCA_024363135.1 Leptodoras oyakawai
ATAATAATAATAATAATAATAATAATAAGAAGAAGAAGAAGAAGAAGAAGAAGAAGAAGAAGAAGAAGAAGAAGAAAGTAAACTTACATGGTGTCTTTCACATACCCAAGGTCGCTTTACTAACAGGAAAAAAAGAGGAAGTAAAGTGTTTAGAGAAAAACTTTAAGTTGTGATTTAAAAGAAGACAAATGGAAAAAGGTAAGGAATTCCAGAGGTTTGGGGCATCAACACTAAAGGACCTAAAGAACTGGGGTGATGTGGGTGCATTTCCTGTGGGTACTAGGACTCTGGCAGCAGAATTCTGGATATACTGAAGAGACCAGCAAGTTTTTGATGATAGACCATAAAACAGAGAGTTGCAGGAATCTAGCCTTGAACTGATGAAGGCATGCACCAGATCCTCACCAGATCTTTAGAAGAAAGCATGGGACAAAGTTTCGCTATATTGCAAAAGTGGGAAAATACAGACTTAGTGATAGATTTAATATGTGGGTCAAAGACAAAGAACACTGAGATTGCAAACCACTGTGGAGGGGCTAACAGCAGTAACATCAACAGTTAGAGGCTGATCTGAGTAGACTGAGATTGCTGACTTTGTACACATAAACATGAATTCAGAAAGCCAACTATTGCGTTAACTCACAGATGCAAGATTCAAGTGCAGAAGGCAGAAAAGATTCTGTGGGATTGATTTTCAGATTGGATCTGAATACTTCTTCCAACACTGAAAGCAATTTGTGGTGAAGGCATAACATTACCCTTGGATCACAGTGTACCACCAAAGCATTTTTTTTTAAAGCTGGTGCTTCTCAAAGTAATCTTCAGGGCCCCAGTTGGTCGAAACTGGGACAGCAAAACAGTGGGCAGTCTGGGACCCTGATGAATAGTTTGAGAACCACTGTTTTAAACAATGAACAATTGCTCATCCTCATAACAACAGATATTGTTAGCAGTACAGAAACAACTGGTTGTACAAACCCCATTTCCAGAAAAGTTGAGACACTTCTTAAAAATACAAAAACTACTAATTGTAATTCCTTAAATAGCTTTTATTTAATTGATAGAAGTACAAAGAAAACATTTTCAGAGTTTTCATATTTCGTATTTTATAAATATATATATAAAAAACAACAGAATATGATGCCTCTAACACACTCCAAAAAAGTTGGGACAGACTCCAAAAAAATAAGGCTGAGTGTGTTGCAGGCATCAGTTTCTGAAATTGTTTATATTGAACAAATAGAATTAAGTTTGTCACTGAAAACACTGAAAATCTTTTCTTTGTTCTTTTGTCTGTTAAATAAAGGTTCAAGTAAATTACCAGATTACAGTTTGTACAAATTACAGAGTTCAGTTTTTATTGCATTTTAAGAACTTTTTTTTGCACTTTTCTGGAAATGGGGTTTGTATCTTAATCAGAAACAAAAGTTTTCACTCTACGTAAAAAAACATCAAATTCTCTCATTGTGCAGTAGGAAACTGCCTGGAGGTCTGATCAGATGGAACTGTATGCATGAGTCACTTGGATTACATTAAACCCTTGCTGAAAGCGAGGGGGATGTTCTGTTCATCCAGTGTTTAACATACAGTATGTACTTATAAGTATAAGCTTTAAATATCATAAAGATATTTATTACAAATACAGCACACAATATATACATGAATCCTTCATTATTACACATACTTATAAAACAGCTCAATTCATTTGAAATGTAAAGACTAAACTATCAAACCTTTTTTTTGCACCAAACCCCGATCGATTTTGTTCCTGCAGTTGCCTGTCTACAAAGTCGATTGTGTAATGCATTACACAAGTCATTAAGGTCAATGTAGCATAATGACATCACAGTTTCATGGCAACCGGGCGCTAGATTGGTTACTTGACAGTGAAATTCAGCATGAACAGTCACTGTTCTGGTCTGGATGAGGAGACTGCTATGTCTAAGTAGAGGATACTGCTAAGTCTTTTTTGTGAGAAAAACAAAAACATTTAGACTCTTATTAGGTTGCTATAGGTGGCACCAGTGCAAAATAGCACAGTGTCAAGTGACATTGTTTTGTGTTTGAATTGCTTTATGGTTGAACCTCCGGTTGAATCTTCTGTAATAGTAATGAATAGACAAATGGAGAACTATTTTATTTCTATGCATAAAACATCAAAAGATGAACTTAAACTCCAGAAACATCAATATCCATTTCCTCATCAGGACGTCCCACATCACCACAGCAACCAACATAACTCCAAAAGATCAACTGGGTACGTACTATATTTTATTTTTACTAAAACCAAAGTCTAGTGTAAAACCTAGTTACAGCCACACAACTGATTCTTCGTTGAAGGGTAATTCCTGTTCCAATGATTTCCACAGGAAGAGTAATGACTTTGATCAGTATGATTTCCAAAATCATACAGATCAAAAGCAAAACTTTGGGGGAAGTGAATTCAACAAAGGACAACATAACGCACATTCTAGGGCCTTGATATCCAGCCTCTCCTTTTCTACTTCTTCTTCATCCGCATCTTTGCTTTCAGAGTCCAATTTGGACAGTGAGTGGCATTTCCTTCAAAACAAACTGCAGCATTCTGTGTCCTGCTCCAACCTTCCAGAACACAGGGTTTTTCAAGATGAGGCATCAGGGAACATTGACTTTGGTCTGAGTGGCTCAGCACTTTCTATTCACCATCAGCAAAAGAAACAACAGCATTTTGGACATTGTGGACAGCAACAAAATGTGTCAGAGGTAGAATGGAAGAAATCACCCATATACAGATGCCAGAGCAAAAGTGTAGAGGGGCTTCTGCAGAGTGTAAACCAAGAATGCAGCCCTAGGGCAAATGGGAAATCCCACCCATTGGAGCTCTGGCAACTTAACAAGACCACCAGCCTGGGACAAAACCTCAATGATAAGGCTACTACAAAAGTAAGTATGGCAAGGCCTAAGAGGGCTGTCTCATCTATTCAGCTACCTAGCAAGGGTATTCTTAAAAAAAAAGATGACGCGCAGAAGCATGGAAACTTCCAGAAAGCCAGGTCTATGGAAGCCCTGTCCACCAAGGGACAAAGTACTGGTCCTAATCAGCAGAGTTTTGTGGAGACGGTGAGGGATAACTTTGTAAAAGAGAAGCTTGAGTTTTCTGCCTTTCTGAACGAGATTACCAGGCAGGTTATCAGCCCTTCAAGACTCAGCTCTTTCAGGATCAATCCCAACACTACACCAACAACTCACAAATTGCCCCATGAAGACCGAAGACAGCCGGGTAAAGCATCCAACCAAGAATCTTTGGATGTTCAGAAATCATCCAAACAGCACAGTGTCCAGTCTGTGAAATCTGACAACCACAAAGGAAGAACAGATTCCAGTAAACATAGTCATAAGTGTCCAACTGGGAGCAATTCTGGTGCACCACATAGGCATCAGCACCAATGCAGTGAAGAGAAGCAGGATTCCACTCATGAAAGTTATAGAGCCACATCGCGCAAACACCACCATGGAAAATACAGCCAGCTCCTTAATGAAGGTCCTAGCACCAGTTCAGAGTCCATCCTGCAGGAGAAGCACTATCAAGCTAGAGGAAAACGTGATTGTAATGGTGGTTATGGAATAGGTACAGCGCTTAATACTGAGCACAAAATATTCCCATCACTGCCTGCTGGACTGGGAATGAATTTCACAAAAAAAACCTCCAAAGTGACTTCCCCGGGAAACTCAGAGAATATCAACAAGTACAAAAACACGGCTTACAGGAGACACTCCAAACAATCGCACAGGGTGAGTTGAATAAATTCTGTGCAGTATATATTATATTCCACTATATATAATAAATCATGAAATTAATGAAACATTTTATGTAAGAAAAATAATAAGAAAGAAAAAGTAAAGCTTGAAGTACTTGGCATATTGAAAGAAGGTATGGGTTTTAGAACCACTGATCTATTATATGTTTATCTCTAAGCCTTTTTGATAAGTAATATATACAGGCATAAATATAGACATTTTAGACATTTTTGTGATTCCACGTATTACTCTTATCATCTAAGAAAATCTCAACCTTATTTCTAGTAGACGCATCTATATCCTAGTTTCTCTGTTAACATTTAATGCAGTAAGGTTTTTTTTTTTTAAAAAAGCTTGAGATATTTGAAGAACTTGTGAGCATGGACCAATGAATTATTGCCATATTATGTACAGTTTTAGTATTCATCTGGCAGTTTTCAGTTCTTTCCAAGAGACAAAAGTCCATATCTGTTCATTAGTCTGGGTTCACTGAATCAGTATTGATCAATGAACTATCCGGAAACACATGACTTTGAAAATCAATTTTCTGTTTATTTTTCACCCCATCATGCCTCTGCCCTGAATGCCCAGGATTCAGCGAGTAGCACCGACAGATCCGAGTGAGTGCTTTTAATCCCGTTTGCTCTATAATTTCATATCATATCGGCTTTGATATTTGATTTGCACTGTCTATTCTACATTCTGCCAACGACCTAGCTGTAAACTTAGTTTATCTTATTTTGCCATGCTTTCTGAAGCAAAGATAAATCACCAGCAGTTCTCTAACACAGTCAGTTATATGTAGCTTCACAGAAACATGTTTACTGTTTTGTATTTTGAAGCTGACAAAACTCCCATGATGCCTTGTAGATTGCTGGAGGAGTACAAGACAGACCTGCATGAGAGTTTGTTGCAGATGGTGTCACGCATTGAAAATATGGAGGCAGAGCTTCAGTCTACCAAGACAGATTTAAGCAGCGTTAAAGAGAAATGCAAAAGGTATGATTTGAGGGTCATGGGATTTCTATAAATTCTATAAATTTCTATAAATTCACAAAGACTAGATTTATGTGGATAACATTATACATTTCTATTATTTTCCACAATATTTATCCTATAGGCTTTACGACTTAACACTTAAGAATAGTGTAATATTAACACAGGGAAAAATATTAAGGATGAAAAGGATTTCAAAACAGAAAAAACCCAATAACCTATACTTGTATGTCTCGTTGGGATGCTTTTCTAAACGTGTGATATAAGAGCAGTGAATGCAAAATGTTATTTTTCCAATAATTTCTCCTTAACAAAAATTTTCATGATAAAATCTGTGATTCAGGAAAGAAATAAGATGAAATAAGTTGAAATAAGTTGACTTTTATAATAAAATGTGTATGCATATACATATTCTATACAAATAAACAGTTTTTAGATGCAAAATATTTTGTTATACAGTAATTTGTTAATAATCATAATCATAATCAAATTATGGAGACAATTAATAAATTTACTGTAAGTTTGCATATACTCATGATTTCTTGCTGTGAAAAAGTAAGTGTTACATTAGGTCTACAAAAATAGAATGCCACAAAGTTAAAGTAAGTGAAAACCACAGCAAGACAATCAAAAATATAAAAAAAACCCACATTAAATAGTTTTGAATTAGCAAATTAGTAAAGATGCATGTCTGTTTTTTTTCTATGAGCAGCTGTCTCCTGACTTGACAATAGCCAAAATATATAACAAAAAAATTAAGACGAACAATGGCATATTATTATAAGATAATATAAAACCTGTTCTAATGCTGTGAAAAAAAGTTGGAAAAAGCTATAAGGAATTATAACAGCAAGGTGTGGAAATCCAAGTCTCTTATGCAGGAATAAAGTTACGCATGATAATAAAGGAGGGAATGACATTCTCTTTGTCAGATATTTCCTTAAATTAAAGATGAGTCTGAGTCAAGTCTCAAGTCTTTTGAGGACGAGTCTCTCGATTTCCTTTGAGAACACCATAATCACTCCTTCTTCAGAAGCATGTAGCCTTGGGGTAGTTGATCAGCTCTCTTTCTCAGCTCACCTGACCCGGTCATGCAGATTTCTCCTTTACAACATTCAGAGAATTCATCCATTTTTCGCAAGGGAGGTCACTCAGGTACTTTTTCAGTCTCTTGTCATCTCAAGACTCTCAAGACTACTGCAGCTCCCTCCTAGCTGGTCTTCCTATGCGTGCCATCAGGCCCCTGCAACTGATCCAGAATGCTGCAGCTCAACTTTATTTTATATTCAACCTTCCCAAGTTCAGCCATGTCACACCACTGCTGCGCACCCTTAACTGGCTTCCTGTAGCAGCTCACATAAGATATAACACACTGATGCTGGCCTACAAAGCCAAAAACAATCCAGCCCCTCCCTACCTGATGGCAATGGTCAAAGCTCGATGCGTACCCAGAGCCCTTTGTGCCTCAAGTACAGCTTGACTCGACCCACCGTCATCCAGGACACATGGCAATCATCCAGACTTTTCTCTGTCCTGGCGACAAGGTGATGGAATTAACTCCCCCGAGTGTCCAAACAGCGGAGTCGCTAGCTGTCTACAAATGTCAACTGAAGACCCAACTCTTTCGAGAGCACTGGAATGAACACTAATTCAAAGCTGTTACTATAGCAGTTATTGTATTCCCTATGTCTTGTTCTTCACTTTTGTGTAGTTTAGGAATACTTGGGTTCTGGGACCTTTAATGTTTAATAGTATATGGCTACAATTCTAGCAGTATCATAGCTCAAAGTACCTTGAATTCAGGTCTACCAGTCTTAGCATTGGATATTCCAAGTTAATGACTAAGCACTCTTGTAAGTCATTTGGATAAGAGAGTCTGCTAAATGCCATACATGTGAATGAGTCATAATCATCTCTGATTTCAAGCTTTTTTGATTATAGTGGTGGATAATAGAAAACAGATATCTTTAAGCAGTGTATTTTACAGTACACACCTGATTTAACCCTTATATAATTGGTAAACTCTTGTTCCCTCACAGGCTTCAGGAGAACTACATGAGCTGTCAGCAGGCTAATAGTGTCCTGGAGCAAAAACTCCAGTCTGTGGTGAGACACAAGCACACAAACACAAATGACAAATCACGACAGACTAGAGAAAATAAAAATGTATTCTTTGTAATTGTAATGTAGCTAGTTCCATAATAATATGATAATATTATAATAAATAATATATCCAACGTAATATGTCCAATTTCGGGTTGCTATTGTCCATCCACTTTGCATAGGGGCATTCTTTTAGCAAGTGTAATGATCACTATAAGCTTGAGTAATATTGTTGCTCTTCATCACTGGTCATTTTGTTTAAATATGCCTTTCTCTGCCAATTTCAGATTCCCTCTTTGATTAAGGAGCATTTGGACAAGCACATAGAGTCTGAAGATGTTGTGAAGAACTTCTTATTCTCCTCTGCATCACTTAGTCAACTGGACACTGATAAATCAAATAGAACCTTAGGACTCAGGGGCAACCAGTCATCTGAGAGGAAAAGGGATGATAGAGTATCTGACTGGTGACTCCCTGGGCAGGAAGATTCAGCTGACAGGCAGGAAGCATGTGTCAGTATTTTTGCCAAGTTCAGAAAGTCAAGACCCCTGGGTTGGATTACAGAAGACTGATGCCCTCCTACTTCCTAAGATAGGGGATTCCAACCTTCACGCTATTGCTGTCGATATTAACTCTGCCATCTACAGGAAGATAGATGCAAATGCCATAGAACATGTCCCCAGCGTCACAATGCATCATTTAGGCCTAGAGACAGAAATTCACTCCATCAGCATGCTGGCCCATAGGCCTGGTAATGTTCTGTCTAATCAGTACAGCCTGAAGGAGATTAAAGCAATAGGGGAACAGAGAACAGTGGGGGGGTGCAGGAAGTGTACAGCAGATGCCTGATGACATTAGCTATCATACAGCACAGAAGATGCTGGATAATTTTTATAAGACAAACTCCTTCCCAGTCAAAGGAGATGTAGATATAGAGAGATCTTGAGGACAGGGACTGGATCAGAGGTCCTACAGAGGGGCTTCATTAGGCTGCTTTATGCGTTTGATTCATGTTGGCCAATTTATTGAGACTGGGTTAGTGATGTAATTGGAGAAAAGAAAATAGGGATTTTGTGTGATTGTTTTTCCATCTCATTAAAGACAATGTTCTTCATCAGACAGGACCTTCAGTAGTACTGTATTAAGTTCTTCATATTAGAATTTTACCATTGGTCTATTGGACAGTGATTTACTCAGGACCGAAAAGGATTTTCAGATTCAATTAAGCAATTGAATTCAGATTCAGTTATGTTCTACTAGATTTGGTCGTAAACCCAATAGTGTCATGACCTCCTTGTTTGTGCTCCATGAAGACGTATATTTATTGCATGTAAAGTTGCTTCCCTTCTTTTCAACTCAAAAAAGAAATTATTTGTTACTTAATGGTTACATATACAGCCATCTAAAAAGAAAAGAATAAAAGAATAGTGGTACAATAGTATACATTTTATTCTATTTTATTATTATTATAATTACCATAATGGTATATATCTATAAATAGAGGAATTGAAGAAGGTCTTTTTGTTTCTTTGTTTTACTTGGTATATAATTTATAAAAACTCTGGAGTAGTGGATGTCAATTTGGGGTTAGAGGTCTTTTGCCTGTTATTATATTTATTATTGAGTTCCTTTAGTTATTCATTTGAATTGAAAGGATGAAATTCAAACATTTGTACCTCAAAACAAGTAGCCTATAAATAATGCTTTTCATTTTTAGGGACAGTTCCTAGTAGAAGCTCTTTAGAAGTCTAGGAATTCTCAACCATCCAAAAATCCCCAAGGAGACCTTTTTATTTAAAGTGTAAGGTAGAGATACATTTTGTGAACCTTGTTGTGTGGCTGAGATTTTAGCATGCATATCTCAGCTGTGGCTATTCATATATAATAAAGATTCAGCTTCTCTTGTACTTGCATATGATGGAAATAAAGCAATAAACATAAATAAAACAAACAGCGTATTCTGTCTCTCTTATATACTGACACCTTTCTTTCTCCTTGTTGCAGTCTACCCTGTCATCACTTCTACTTCTCCTCCTTTACTGCTTTGCATAAGGATACATCTGATCTAAAACGCACCTCAGTTTATCTCTCCCTCCTTCTCTCTGGCTTAGCGTTTCAAGGGCATGTATGTTTAGAAGACATTGGTCTGAAATGCTATTGGCTATTCTTATTGGTTAGTTTAATAGGATCAGCTCTGAGCAGAAGGGATTATGACACCCAAAGCATAATACTTCATATCATATTCCTGAGTCCTCATCAAAATGGCTGCAGAATTGTAGAAAGTGTGCTGTTTTCAGCCCCAAGTGAAGGACACTAATCAATCTTTGAAGGTAATCACACATTTCACTTTTCATTCTGAAAAGAATGAAGTAGTTGCGTGAATCTTCTGATTGATTTTATTTTTTAACATTTTACAACAAAGCTCAGTTTAATTCACTTTTAAAAGCATTTTGGCAAAAAGAATTGTGTTTTGAATTCAACCTTTATTGATTACTTATATAGTAACCTTTATAGTACATTTAAGGATTATCCTTGAATCAGCCACTGGGGCAGATATTTATTCTTCAAAGCCCTAGATTGTCAATGTTGATTTTTTCCTTGTCCTCCCTAGAGTAGCCTTGATATCTGTAATTTGGTAAAACTATTTGCATAGGACAATTTTAATACTGAATTTGTATTTATTCATCATAGTTCATCCAAGTCATTCCTATCTCCCTTCCTTTCCTTTCTTCTTTCTAGCATGACACTACTCAAGATCAAGTTTCCCTTCCAGAGGAGGGTACATTTGGCCCAGGGTCTGTGGCTGCTTTCATGGTTCGCCATGGTCTCTGGAGCCACCACCTTTGCCTTGGGAGTCTTCCTCAAGACTGAGCTTTTACGCAGGGCCGAGGTACTAAGCTTTTATATAGTATATTAACATATTCTTGTCACAACTTGGCTCATGCTTTCATGCATTTAATGTAGCTGTTAAAATGAGATTTATCTCAAGATTTCTTTTATAGGCTTTTCTTAATGCCTTCTAGGGCAGGGTATGTAAGGTTACTTCATGAGTTAATAGGATAATAATTTATTGTGTTTTTAAAGTGTACATTTTAAAGGAGTCTTTTGTGTTCTAGCTATATAAATATCATTTACTTAAAAAATTAAAAATATATCAGGTTTCCTGAAGTTTAGATTCTCTAATGTACCTCTGTAAGCTCTTTGCGGCAGTATATAGGATAAAATTCTTGAGTCATATGGCTCATAGCCTAAGACTGCTCAAGGATACATGGCAAGTTTAGATCATCCACTTATTGCTTTGTGCTTACCCAGTGCAATTTTCAATTGTTGTACATAAATAAAAAAAAAAAAAAAAGATTGGGCAATAAATGACTAAACCACTATAAACTTGAAGTGATAGAACTGATGGAGAAATGGTGCCATTTCAGAGTAATACAATAAAACTAATTATATCAGGGCTTAATTCTATCAGGCTAATTATATCAGGCTGTCGAATGCTCTGATCTGATTGGTCAGAAGATGTGGACTGATTTTCAATAACATGGGCTCTGACAGTGTTTTCAGCTTTTATTCAATGGAAAGTTTTATGGGTTTTATGTTAATATACTCAGACAAATAGAGTATGGCTTTGATAGTCACTGCACTATATCATATAATGCTGATAACAAACAGATTGTTAAAAATGTTATCATTTAACAAGGACAAAACTACAATCAGGGTGATACGGAGGCTCGGTGGGTAGCACTGTTGTCTCACAGCAAGAAGGTCCCGGGTTTGATCCCCGGTTGGGGCGGTCTGGGTGCTTTCTGTGTGGAGTCTGCATGTCCTCCCCGTGTTTACACGTGTGTTTACTCCGGCTACTCCGGTTTCCTCCCACAGTCCAAAGACATGCACGTTAGGTTGATTGTCTCTAAAGTGCCCCTAGTATGTACTTGAGTGTATGTGTGTGTGTGTGTGTGTGTGTGTGTGCCCTACGATGGATTGACGCTCTGTCTAGGGTTGTTCCTGCCTTGCGCCCTAAGCTGCCGGCTAGGCACCGGCTCTCCTGTGACCTTGAAATAGGAATAAGTGGTTAAGATAAAGGATGAATGAAAAGTACAGTCATTGATATTGTTAGGTTATCTGTAACAAAACAGTTATGGAAGGACTCTCAGGTGTCATTGTTTGGTAATGGTCAATGAGTCTTTGGGACATGCACTGTCTGGTTACATAGTAACACAACAAGATGCATTTGTCTTTTTAATGTCAAGAGACAGAGAAAGAGACTTCCTAGATTCAACTGAGATTACAATGTTCTGCAATGTTAAGTATAATTTATTCATTTATAATGAATAAACTGTTCATTAATAAACTGATAATAAATAAATTGTAATTGCTGGCACATTACTGTAGTATGAAAGGAATAAAGCAGTAGGAGAATAATTAATTTTAGCATGGTAACAGTGACTCCACTTTATATCCTTGATTATTTCAACACCATGTCACATCAGGTTTTGTTTCTTAATCAGCAAAGCAACCAGGGTTGTGAGAGATGGGTTTGTTTGGTTTGGCAGGATGGTGTTGGGGATTTGAAAAATTGCATATTCCTAATTCCTCATATTTATTATAAGCAACCATAGCAGGATCTTGCTCATAACAACACGGATCAAGAAAACAAAACGTTTCCAACTTTTGTAGCCCTGCTTACTGTTCCTTGATTTGACCTTTCTTTGTAAAAAACGAATACTTTCAGTCAGTCATTATCTGTACCGCTTATTCCCAGTTACGGGGTAACGGGGGAGCCGGTGCCCAGTCGGCAACTCTGAGCGCAAGGGCAGGAACCAACCCTAGACAGGGCGCTAATCCATCA
>JANCOA010000040.1:10421402-10436336 GCA_024363135.1 Leptodoras oyakawai
TGGTGCCCCTCCACTGTGCCGTGTAGAAAACATCTCAGGTGGGATCTCCTTGTCATGCCAGTATCGTTGGAAGCCATTAGGACCATCAAGGTTAAATTTTTTCTCATCAGAGAATAAAACTTTCTTCCACCTTTCAGTGGAAATAATATATATATATATATATAAAATAACTAAAAATTTGCAATTGTTGGCAACTTGCTATAGTATAATAATGGAATAACACACTGAACTGTGTTATGGTATGCATCAGGCCATATCACACCACTAGCGGGCATTAATTTGCATTATCAGCAAGCAGATATATCTGTGCACAGTCTTTTTACACAACTCTGCGTGAATCTCAGCATGTTAAGTTTACAAACACTTTTCATGTTGAACATACTCATGCTTGCTCAAGCAAATTTTTATTTGTGTTCAGTGAACTCAATCTGATTCGAACGGTAATGTAGGCAGGAATACAGTACACAGATTTACATGTACCATCTCTCTCTCTCTCACACACACTGTTTGGTGCCTAGTAGTTTGGCTCTAATTGAGCTATAAAAAAGTGCCAAGGCCTCCCAGAGGAAGGCTAATCATGTTCAGCTTAGTAGAAAGTGTTTGCTGAACATGGGCAGTTCCACATGGTGATCTTTTTGCAGGGCACATTTACCATTTAGGCAATTATGTACACTGACCTAAATGCAAAAGGCAGAGATATTTTGTAGTGCGTGTAGAACATCGATCTGTAACCTTCTCCTGGAGATCTACCTGCCTGCAGAATTTAGCTCCAGCTCTAATCCAGCAGAGCTGAGCCGGCTAATCCACTAGACTGATTATATGGAGCTGGTGTGTTGGATTAGGGACTAAAGTGAATTCTGTAGAAAGGTAGATAATCAGCAAACGGGATGATGATCCTCAGTGGTATGTGATGACCTATAGGGTGTTTTCATTGTACATATGAAACAGACAGGAAACTCGAGATCTTCCTGTGGGTTCAGATATTTGTCTATCTCTCCATATTTCCTTTGGGCTGTGTTTCTTGTGTGTTTACCTGGGCACTTGTTTCTGCTGTTCATGAACACTGAAAAGAATAAAAAAAAAAAAAAAAGTGTGTGTGCGCGTGTGCCTGTGTGTGTGTGCGTGCGTGCGCTGCGTGCTGTATAGAAGACAAAGCGTGGAAAGCTGTGAAGAATCCAGCGCTTAAATTGCCTGTTTATTTCCAGACACTGCATCATTTACACAGCTACAGAGGGAGCAAGTGAAGCAGAGAAAGAAAAAGGGGGAAAGTGAATCTGAGGGCTTGGAATGGATGAAACAAAAGCAAACAAACCAATCTCAGCAGAGAAAGGGAGATGATTAAAAAGATTAGGATCTTTGGTTTTTTTGATAACCTTGGATTTTGCTAGCAGTTGTCAAAGTGTTTAAGCATAACACCAATCAAAGACTAAAAACGTCTGAACTGACATGCAGAAGGCGTGGTTAAAGTAAAAGCAAGAGATGAGTTCAAACATAATCCAACTAAAGTGACATAAATGGAGAAATGAACGAAGAGGGCTGAAAAGACTAGAACAGGGCTGACAGGATGTGATTCCTGTTTATAGCATTTGCCAGTTCATTAGAGAGCACCAGAGAGCGAGCGAGAGACATGGAGGGGGAGGGGGTGGGTGAAAAGAAAAAAGAAGGGAAATTGCAGGAGGTAAAGCATAAATTATTTCAAAAAACACTGCATCAAATTTAATAGGCTGCATTTATACAGTGCTGTGTAAGCTGTGTGAATCTCAGGTGTGTGTATGTGAAAGAGGCAGAGACTGACAGAACGAGAGAACAGAAAGCAAGTGAGAGGAAAAGAGAGTGAGCATTTGAGGAAAAGAGATAGTTTGAACTGGAGATAGTCTGACAGTGTGACAATTATTCTAGGCTGAGTGTAACTGTGAGGAGATTGGATTCAGAGCCATTTGATTTGCTACATACAAGGCATCTCACACACACACACACACAAGGTGGGTTATATATGTGTGTACAGATAGAACAAGTGCTCAATTCCTTTGATTCATATCCAACACAACTGCTCATGCATTTTTAAACACTTATAGATATCTGGCTATATTAATCATATTACAGTGCAAAAGAACAGATATACATTTACACTATTTAGTTATAGTGATGATTAGACTATTAGTTATATGGATTATCTTCAAGACAAAATAGACAATCTGTTCTGTGTTAATCAGGAACACGATTTGTGACATAATATCATTAACGATCGATTCTCGCTAAAGTCTGTAACTGGCTCAAGTTATATTCTCAGATTTTTGCATTTAGTTATGAATGCCCTGTTTGTGTATTAACTCTGCCTTTGGCTGTATAAGGGAAATAAATATTTATATTTCTTTAGAGTGTAATTGAGTGTATATTTACCATTTCAAAGATCTATTTAATTAATGAAACTAATGAGCAGTATAATTTTCCTTCAAAATCTGAAAGGATCTGAAAGGCGTATAATGCAGAATATGCTTGAAAAGCCTGCTGGCTGAATAATAAAACGATATTCATCATTTCAGGCAAAAAAAATAAGAGTATCATTTTAGCAGTTCTATCATGTACATTGCTATATTTGAGCAGCACCTCATTTTTTATCTGAGTGTTGCGAGGCAGTGCTCGTTTTTATCTACTGTTTCTACTACTTAAACAGACCTCAAGGTTCAGCTAGAGGTGAAGGAAAAATAATATGCACCAGATGAAGCATACAGTGGTTAAAAGCAGCTGTTGTGTAAGGTGTGTGTGTCTATATGTTCTCTAACACAATTCAGAAAACAGTTATCTCACAAATGTATAGTTTAAGTCAGTCTCCAGCAGAAATCTTTCTGACGGCAGGTACTACAGACACGCCTACCCCCCAAACCTGGCCCACAGGGAAGTAAGCATTAAACATGAAGTAAGCACATGATGTTATTCAGAGCTAAATTACAACCAGTGAGAGCCCACACCATAGAGATGAATACAACAGGTCTTATGAAAAGACTAGAGATCAAAATCAATCACAGGGTGAAAAAACACCAGTCTGGTCCCATCTGCTTCAACAAATTGAAACATAACTTTGTTTGAGTTCAGCCAAACTGTTGAGAAGCATGAAAAATGGCAAGCTGGCAGCAACTAGAACAAGCAGCAAAGCAAAAAATCAATCCTAAAAACCCACCTTGGTATGAAAGAGAATACAAACACACAGCGGTGCAACAGTTCAGGTCTCTGGTGGACAGTCTTGTGCTTCACATTTATAGCCAATAACATGATCATCCTTAAAGGCACGCCAGGCTTTGTGTGTTAAAGGGCAGGTCAACCTTCAGTTTCACAAACTACAGTATCTAGCATGGCTCAGACTTAAGGGAGCCAGTGTAATAAAAAAAATGAAAAGAAACAAGCAAGGAAAAAGGAATCAGTGTGTGTATATTTGTGAGTGTGTAGATTTGTGTCTTGTACAGGAGAGCGATAGAGAGAGAGACAATTGTCAAAAGAGGACTTTGAAGAATGCCATTGTTCAAAAAAAAAAATGCTGTGATGGAAAATCCCCTAAATATCTTATCTCTGCTCTCTCTATTATGTTTACCCTTTACCCTCAGCTCTCTTCTTCTCTCCTTCTCTGTCCTCCTCCATTGCCTCCCTCTCTTTCTCTCTCTCTCTCTTTCTCTCTCAGTCTGTGGTTGTTCATGCTAAAAAGGCTGCTGTGTGCGGCTCTGCGTTGAAACGCTGGTCACATCCTTCTGTCTCTGTACGTCTCCCACAGATTTTCCCTCCCATTGCCGATTTATTCTTGATTACCTTTAGCTAATTATCATCAGATCATACACACACATACACACACACAAATTATTATTCAGAGCCACAGGCAGATTTAGATCTGTGCTGTCACCAGGCCGGAGGGAGGAAGAAATGTCCTGGTTTCCAGACACCTCTCATCAATGCATTTTGTGGTGAATACCTGGCAAAACCGTTTGGTGTAGCAATTACGTTCTTTCTCCTTCTGAATGGTACATAATTAGACTGAGCCCTGAGGACAGGTTTGATATAGAAACTCTGAAGCCTCATTAGTTTGTGGTCTTGATGTAGAGGATATTATTAGGGAGATTCAGATTTGAGAAATGTGACAGTGATATTAGTGGCAAAAAAATATCTCGACAAACAATCAGTCCAGAGCCACCTTTAGCTCTGAAGCAGGTCTAACAAATGCTGGTTCACTACCCTCCATACACACACACACACACACACCACATCTACACTACCAGAGCCTAAGGGATGCACGGTAAATCATATGAAGTGTTTTATTACCATTCTCATGTGCTAGTAATCAGACATGAACACAAACTACTCTTGTCTGTTTACAGTGTTCACATGGGTCTGTATCGCAACACCATTTATCCTGCTATTAATTAATAATGAACTGGATCTGCTGCAGAATAATTATTTTATGATGTACTTTAGTAATATTTTATGACAAATCAGTGTGAGGAATCATTAAGTTTTCATGTTCCTTCATGAACTTAAGACAAAGAGTGTGTGTGTGTGTGTGTGTGTGTGTGTGTGTGTGTGTGTCAGTGTGATGAATTCAGGCTCTGTGTTGGATTTAAACCCTGCTTGGCCTAACAGTAATTTTTGCCTACAAATTTCATTGCAATGGATTCATCAATCTTCGTTCTTCCTTTTCGTTCTCCATCTGGCTCTCCCTCACTTTCACTCCCTCACTCCCTCAGTCAGTAAATGAGAAACTGAAAAGCAGTGATGCTCCCCATACACTTTACGTGCACAGGTTGGTTAAATGGTTTCCACACACACACACGCACACACACACACAGTCTATGTTACATGCAGGATACAAGCACACAGAGGACATTAATCACATCTTTTCCATTTACAATTTTCTAGAGAATAGTTTTCACTATTGAGACTGAACAAGCAGTATAGCCCTGTCCCTCATGGTGCCATAAGCCCTGAAGTCTTCTTCCAAGTCCATGCACTAGTGACATCATTGAAATCTGGATCTTAAGCACACAAGTGTGAACATTTGAGACAGTCCCCAAGACCTCATTACAATCTGGCTGTGTTCACCATGCCTCTGCATTCAGTGATATCATTAGAGAGTACACAGTCATTATTTAAATGTTAATATACAAAATATAAAGAAAATGGTAACAAAGAGATAACCAATAATATTTTAAACTTCACTTCCCATCTTAATTTAAAAAAAAGTTCATAATCCCTTCAACAAAGAAACAAAGTATATAAGATTACCCTGACAAACGATATACTAAATGATATACTATAGGAAAATCACCTTCATGCAGCATCTCCACAAAAAACAATATATAATGCTACACCCACTCTTTTCATTTTTATAAGATATTAAGGATATCTAGTTATTTTATAGGAATTTATTTCATATAAGCTATTTCACTAATCCTGTTTGATTACCAATTACATTAATCATGCAATTTACTTTAGTACTAATTTTATTTGTATATCTTTCTTCACATCTTTGGCTTTAATATGGCTGTATCCACCAAGCCTTGCTTTGAACAAACCAGTCCACAGTGACTGGTCCTCACAAATAACTGCAAAGGGTTTTGGGGAATAGACTGGTACTGAGACTGCTGTTGGGTCTGCTTTAATGCACAACTGACCAAAAGGTGCAGTAAATGCACATAGTGGGCATATCTGAGAATGATGTTGAAGTCTAAAATGAGAAATTGAACACCTTACAACATGTGCAAACAAGGACCATGTACAAGGGCCTAAATATATAAAATATTGCCTGCTGCCATCAACAGCAGTAAGCACATGGTGAGTTTCTGTGACAGTCTAATGTAGGAACACGGTCAGGGGTAAAGGTCAGAGTCGGAGCAGGTACAGCAGCAGCAGCCGTGACAAACTTCCATCAAATCTGATCATCATATTTGAGCTTAATAAAAGGGATGGAAAAAAAAGAGTAAAAAGTAAAAAGGAGGGTTAGGCAAGGCCAAGCTATAAAGAAAGACAGAATAAGCGCAAAAAGATATGAGAAGCAGAAGAGAGTCTATAAGTGAAGGGCAGAGTGAAATGAGTAAAAAAAGGAATATGAAACAGTGAGCTCTGAGTGAAGGAGAGCTTTAAATGCATCTCAGAGTTAAAAGTTCAGAATATCGACCCATCCTGCTGCTCCTCCCCTGTGCCCCAACAACCAGAGTCCCTAAAAATCCCCAAACCCATTATTGATTTTAATTAACCCACACATTCATTATTACTACAGTGAATCATTCTATTTGAATGAACTCTGAGCTGGAAATGATCACCGCTTCCCTGTGCAGGTCAGTACAGCTCTCCGGTGATCCATTTCCACCTGGCTCACTCTGTATTGCTCACATGTGTCCTACACATCAGGAATATTGTTTTTGAACACTGCATCTATTACTGATGTGTATAAGAACCATTAGATGGGAGTCAATGGGCCCTGGGAGAGACTTTAGAAAAAATACAAATTCTTCCACAACACAGCCATATGTTAGGATTGGGAAATACATCATAGTGTTGCAACAAAGGATAATACTCACTAGTGTAAAACTCAGGGTCCCTTAATGGCCATTGTGGTAAATATAAACACAAAACAATCAAATATGAACAGAGTACAATTTTAGACTCATAAAATTACTGGGGCATCTGTAAATGTTTTTGTTTTTGCTGTTGCATAATGAGGCAAATTGTATGGAGATGTACAACACCATCCAGGTCTTCAACACTGTCAGTAAAGTGACCCAGTTAGTATTAATACCTTCTTTAGGTCTGGGCTGAAGCTTAGAGCCATCTGTAAAAGAGATTTTACACTTAATTCTGGATGCTCAATTCCCTTCACTCCTCCGTCTTCAAAATGTCTAGACTGTTGTTTGGAGGATGTGGGGATTTTAATGTACTGCAGTAGACTATGAATGCATTCATTTACCGTTGTGCCTTCTGTCTTCCAAACAGGTGATGGCGTCTCAAAAGTGATGCAAGCAGCAGTTCCATCCATCACCATGTGATTTACAATCAGAATGATGACAACGCCTCTGGATAAGCTGAGACTTCAATGCAAGACATCAGTTACAAGTTCTTTTGGTTTTGGGAGTGGTGACACACACTGATTCTTTGACTGGTGAAGACTGAAACCTGTTTCTGGATGGAGTTATCCTTGTCTCTGTGCCTATATATTACAAGAATCCCACCAGTAATGGCTGTGATGGCCATCGTTCCCTGAAGTGACAGGAAATCCAATAGGACTGAAGATTTGACCACAAGTTTATCTCATTACTGAACAGCCTGATCCATCTACAGTGGTACACACATACACCCACACTCATACACTATCACTAACACAAAAAGGAACCACCAGAATTCACTAAAGAAGGTAAGATATTTTTGTGACTATTACATTTTTTGTAAGTGGCTTTTACAGTGTTAGTATTCTGGATAACATGTTAAAACATAAAACAAGTAGAAGAGGATGCAAATCTGTGAACAGAAGACAAATTCACCCCAATTATATTTTAAAAGTGCAAAAAGATATAAGATATAAATGAGCTAGATACAGTAACTCCCTGGAGCCAAAACAGACCTTTTCAAATGAGGATGGTGAAGTAGAAAAAGAGAAAATTAAAAAGTACTACAGACAGCTGTAGAGGCAGCATGAGAAGAGGACCGGTTAAGAAAATGACCAGTGATTAAACCGTCTAAATGTAGGGAAAAAGGAAATGAGCTGGAAACGAAGGAAGATTAGCAGGAGTGTAACTGTGCTATTGTGTTTGCATTTGTGAACTGTATTCATTAAGAACCTGGATACATATATGATATACATTTATTCAAAAAGGTCCCACCCAAATCACTCTGTTCATCTCACTGCTTAAATACAAACACAGAGCCTAGAGAGACAGTTGAATTTACTCTAAAAATACCCATATGTATACACACAGAGCGAACAATTAAATATGACATTTAAATTGCTCTCCATTTTCTGCCAAAGAACCTCTTTTCATGAGACAGTCATAAATGGTGAATGTTCTTTATATAGTGCTTCATTTTTAAGTGGCAATGATGTCTCTGGAGCTGATTTGAAGAGAATGAATTTCATAAATATAAAAGAAAATCTATTTGTTTGGTAAATCAGTATCTTTAAAAAGACGTGCCTTACACCTGATTAGGAATTGCTGTCAAAAAGCATAACAACCCATATGCAAATGTATTCACTACTAATCTTTCTCTTCACCTATCTGTGAAAACCAACTCGATCAGTTTTGCATGTGAGCTAGCTCTGTTCAAGGGCTTGTTTTGCATGTAGTTGCTGCCTGAGGCAACAATGTGTGCAGCCGAGGGGCAGCTAACCAACTCCCATCTGGCCTGGCCAACAACACAAACAAGCCCGACTGCACCCCCACGAGAGAGCAGGCAGCAAAAAAGAATGAGGCCCCAACAGAAAACTCGCACACCTTTGCGCTCAAAACATCTAAGAATACAAACAGGTGGTGTTGTGTCGCTGTTGTGGCTCCATGAAGACAAAATCCAAATGATTGAACTTCCAGCCAAACCTGTGATAAGGGTTTGATAGGCATGGTCTCAAAATTAATTGACTGTATAAATGAATTGACCAATCAATCAATCAGTGCATGAGCAAATGACTAATTTTGCACACACTTGCTCATTTGAATAGATAAAGAAAAATGAATAAATTATTGTTTAAAATGAATTCAACAGATTTTTTAAAATAAGTTTCAGTGATTCTTATGTATTTGATTACCTAGTAACTGCTAATCACGTTTCTTTCATTTTTTGCTTTTTCAGTTAGACCTTCTTGTTTTGATTTATGCAATTAAATGTGCAAGGACAGAGGACCTGTACTGCTGTCAATCAATTCTCTACAGAAGTCTGTCGCTGTTCAAGGCTAGCTGAAGTTACAGCTTTTCATGATCAGTAATCATATTTCCAGTCTGGTAATCATCAAAAGAATGACAAAAATGTCTGGCTTGTCTTGGTTCAAGCAGAAAAGCAGAAGGTGGCTTTAAGGAATTTAAACCGTAAATAATAATTAAGGCTAAAGCTATACATACTGTACACTTCATGACTGAAACAGGTTTTTAAAAAATGGTGAGGATCGCACACATACTGGACGATCAGACAAAAATAGGGTTTCACACACATACATACACAATGTGTAGGCAATAAAAATCCTCAAAATCCCATAGCCTGAAGGAATTCAGTGCAATCTGTTTATCATGTAATGGAGCATGACATATTGGCCCTTATTCTTCAAACTTACATCTGGTTAAATATGGTAAGCCGAGCATACACAAATCTCAAGAGCAGTTTTTCATCTTTCTCCTATCTATGCAGTACTCACACGTTAATGCATTTTATATCAATACAATCATTAGTGAGTATAATAGAACATTTAAAACAGCAAATACTAAGTAACGACAATTACAAATCACACATACATACTAAAATATAGCAAATGAGATGTAGAGTCAACATGTAATTTGTAGAATCAGGATGCACAGTACACACAGCACAGCCTTATCATGTCAATTGTTTCTTTGCCGATGGCTATTGTCTGTGTCAGTCATGTAGGTACAGTCATCCAAGATGGACTTATTTAGCTCTTTCACACCACCTGATCATTCTTGGAAATTCACTCCCGATTTGGTCAATTTGTCAGAAAAATCCTGTCATGTACAACCAGTTTAACCTAAAATCAGCCAGCTGGTGATAACGCCTACACACTTCTTTTTCCCTTGTGTATTATCTGTGAAATGATTGACAGCCATTTGGGAGCCTATATTTATATGGCAGACAAATAATAAAAAAATGATTAAAATAAATAAAATAAAAAAGGAATAAAAAAAAAGCACAAAATGTATCTTGACAAATAAACAATTAATTTATCTCTTGGTTATTAGATCATTAAAACAATTATCTATTTATTTTCTCAATGTATTATATTTTAAAATTAATTAAAAGTTTTACAAAAGAAATTTGCACCATTAATCCACTGATTAATGAGGCTCCAGTGATCAAGATGTTGTAGTATAAACTCTACTCTAAATGCCTTCCTTAAATGACCAGTTGTCCATCACGGTGAATGTGCAATAACATCTCCACTTTCCTGAAGCAGTTTTCAGGTTTATACAGGCAAGAATGTTGTCATTAGTGGCCTAAATAAAAAAACAGTTCGTCACTGTCATTTTTCCTGACCACATTTTCAGTTGGTGATTACATTACCTTTTCTTAATTCTCACCCTTCAATCATGGCAGCAATGTTTCAGGTTGTTAAATAAAACAAGAATAGATCTATAATTTTTTTTTGCACTAACCCCCCACCCCTCTCCCAAGGGAACATAATGCAAAGTATTCTAGATTGTAGTATTTTAGGCAGACAATACGCAAAATGAAATGTGTAGAAGTCATTTCCATCTTAATTGCAAGAGCTATTCCCTCCTCATCCCCTCCTGGTGATGAGGAAGGCCTACATAAAACAGACACAGAATATAAAGGAAAGCATGGTCTGCTAGTCAACAGTTACTTACCCATAGGCCTTTATCCTTCTTGGGGAGTCAAGGCTATCTCTCTGAATAATTCAACTTATTTTGGAAACAATTACTGCTGAGAAAGAGTTTGCATACACAGGCATAATTTGTATCAAACATCTGTGGTTTCCTACCTAAATCTCAAATGCAAATTAGGCTGCAAATTAAAGCTGCAGTGGAATGCAGTTTAGATTTTTCCAAATGTCAGACTAAATTCAAACTACATTTAATTTAAACTACATTTAAATCGATTTGGTGTATATACGTATTTATAAAACACAAAGGTAATGAATGTGTAAAAGTAATGTATAATTGAGTGTTATATGTGTTGGGTCTACAATGGTGTAATTTAAGCTTTCACTAACATCTATAGAGTGTGTTCACCTTTCTCTCTATTTTTCCACAGGTCCAAAGAGTGGTGGCTGGAAAGAATTCTGCTGTGGTTACCACCAAATAAGATTCCACAGGAGTTTGCAGGATACTGAAAGACCATGGCAGCTGAAAGTGTGATTGAGCTCAGGGACTGGCTGTTCCTGCTTCTCCTTTGCCTGACTTTATTGGTGGAAGTGCTGGAATTTGCAGCTGCAACAGCTGCCATCACCGAGGCAGCACTTGGGGAGGCAGAGCTTCAGGGTGATGTTCCGTGTCCATCAGCATGTAGATGTGATGATGGGTTTATTTACTGCAACGACCGTGGACTAAGCATCATACCACCTTTACCGTTAACAGCAGCTGTGCTCTATTTACAAAATAATCGCATTGATAATGCTGGCCTACCAACCTCCTTAGAACGGCGAATGACTGTTCAAGTAGTTTATCTCTATGACAATGAACTTGATGATTTTCCAACACATCTGCCTCCATCAATACGTGAACTCCACCTTCAGGACAATAACATACGAACTTTGCCTCGTGCGGCTCTTGCGCGTTTACCCTTGCTAGAAAAACTCCACATGGATGATAATTCAATTTCAACAGTAAGCATCGAAGACAAAGCATTTGCAAATAATCCCCGACTACGACTTCTTTTCTTGTCACGCAACCACCTTTCAAGTATACCATCAGGCTTGCCATCCTCACTAGAGGAGCTCAGATTGGACGACAATCGAATTTCTACAATTCCAACACATGCGTTCAGGGGACTTACCTCACTAAGACGTCTTTTTCTCGATGGGAACTTGCTGGCAAATCAACGTATAGCTGATGACACATTTTCACGGCTGGCTAATTTAACAGAGCTCTCTTTGGTACGCAACTCTCTTCAGTCACCACCTTTAAACCTTCCTAGCATGCATCTTCTTCGATTATACCTACAGGAAAATGCTATGACTCACATGCCAAGAGGTTCACTGGATGGTATGCATAGGCTGCAGAAGCTTGACTTGTCGGGCAACAACCTTACAACCCTTCCTCGGGGGTTGTTCAGGGACTTGGACAGCATCTCACAGCTACTTCTGCGTGGGAATCCCTGGTATTGTGGCTGCAACCTACGCTGGCTCCATGACTGGTTGCATATCCGAGGTTCGTCAGTAACTGTAAGGGGTCTAACATGCCACGGACCAGAAAAAGTCAGGGGCAAATCACTTAGGGACCTCACAATTCAAATGGAGCAATGTGAGGCAACTGTGGATGGACCTGGGGGAGGTGGAGGAGTTGCAGGAGCAGGGGGAGGTGATGGACCTAAAAAAGAGAAAGGGGATTCTCCAACTGAAACCCCAACCACAACAACCCTCACACTTCCCCAGGGTTCACTCTTCACACTCAGGTCCAGACGACCCGTACACAGATACCCTGACCTGAGACAGGACAATTCTGCAGAGGGTGAAGGTGAGGATGTTGGCAAGACTTTGTTGATCAGTGTAAAGCCTTTAACTCCAGAGACAGCCCATATTACATGGCAGGCTGCTCAGCCAGCCTCAGCTTTCAGGCTGTCCTGGTTAAGACTAAGCAGTAACCCAGCCATGGGATCTATTACAGAGACACTTGTTCCTGGAGACCGCCGAGAGTATTTGCTCACTCACTTGCAACCACGGTCAAGTTATATTATCTGTGTGGTGCCTCTTGTTGTCAGTAAAGGACGAAGGACACCATTTACAGGAACAGGGGGGTTGAATTTAAACACTGACTCAGAGCATGAACACCCTGCTTGTGCTAGAACAGAGACGGCAGATCTTCAGATTCAGCCTAGTGCTGACCAAGGTCAGGGTGATCAAAGTACTGATGAATTTACTGTCTTACCCCTTGCAGGGATTATAGGAGGGGTGACTGCTTGTGTTTCCCTGTTCTTAATATTTGGGATTTTCTGTTGGTTTGGACATCGGGCAGGATATCTTACAGCTGATGATCATACTGTCTATGCCCGTGATGTTGCTGGGCCCCGTAGTGCTGTCAAGCATTATGATGACTTTGTAGAATCTGGCACCATTAAGGACACTTCAATATTAGAGATAGGAACACCTGGTTTCCAGATGACTCCTTTGGCAGCCCAACAGCCCCTGCAGCCAAAGGCAAAAGTTGAGGACATGACATACATTCATACTATTTTTCCCTCAAATAATGCAACGCTTTACAGGAGCACCCTAAACCACACAGCAAATCCAAGCTACGGAACCAACCGTGGATACAGAGAAGGTGGAATACCAGATATAGATTATGCTTACACGTGATAGTCTCTGTAATATCCCCTATCTTTTCTGGCCACTATCTTTAAGACAAAAGTAGCTGAGTAGAGCTTTGTTCATTGTCTTAGGTTCCAAAGTAGGGGTGTGCCAACTCTGAAGTAGTCTATATCATCTGTATCCAAAATAATCTCATAACTTTAAAATGCTTGTTTTAAACATATCAAATCAAACAGTTACTTAAGCAATTAAATAAACAGTTTGTAAAAAAAAATCCCTGAAATCCAAACCGTCTCCAATCCATTGAAACCAGCAAAAACCAAATTGTGTCCCAAACCTCTCAAAATAGATGCAAAACCAACACGTCATCTACAAGGCTTTTAATATTTATCAATTAATTAGGGTTATAACCACATAATTTCTATGAAACATGATTACCAAATGGCCTCATCTACATTCACCTAGGCATAAAGCAGGTTTTCATATGGCACACCCCTTGTCCAATGTACCCTTTGTGCCTCCTTTGGTCTGTTTCCAGTCTATCTGTAAACAATTTGGGACAATGATTCCCTGTGAAAAAAAAATCCAGAAAAACTAGTAAGTGCCAGAAATACCAGTCTTGTTATTGATATTGAACACTGAAGGGTTGGGAAACTTTTGTATTTCTTTGATATCTGTTTATTTCAAGTCGTGTTAAAGGGACATAACAGTAGCATTAAGATAATGTTATCTTGAGGAACCAGGTGTGTATAGTTATATCTTTACTACCTGCCCTGTGTACAAGCAAAAGAAAATGGGTGCCTTTCATTTGTTGTCAACATCTATGACGAAAACATCAAAAACAATTTTCTTTTGTTTGTGATTCAGATTATAGGTTCTTACTATTCCCGTTACCCTGTCTCTCTTTGACTTTCCTTTACTGTCTCTGGTATTGTATTTTTTTCCATGCTGTGCAATGATTTTGTTGCCAGCCAAGAAAGCTGATAGGGGTGATAATGGTTTGAATTTGTTGTTTTCTTTCATTTTATTGAGAAATTTGAAGGGTGTGTGTGTGTTGGGGGGGGGGGGGGCCGGAAAACAGCAGATCTGGAGGTTATGGTCTTATTCTTACTAAGAAATATGTCATTAAAAATGCATTTATTTGATAAATGGGCATCTAATATTCAAAACCAGAAGAAGCTAGGCGAGATGTTCAAAAGAGCTAAAAAGCCTATTCAAAGACAATCATGCGAGTAAGATGTCTCTCTCAAACTGACAAGTTGACACAGATAAAGCAGTCAATTTGGTACTATCTTAATCCAAGCTAATGGGAAGGGGATATCAATACAGAATCACTGTCTGGAGAATAACACGAGCACTTAATCCAATAACAGCTATGAAAAGTGGTCAGTGGACATTTCCATGACTCTAACTATGTCACCATGAAGAACCACTAGTAATAGCCATCCATGCCCTTCAGCTACTGACAACAGAAATCAGGGACAAAAAAATAAAAGTAACAGTTACAACACTGTGGTCCTCTGCAACGTTTGTATAAGTAATAGGGTGTGGTATAGAACACAGTCTTTCTTTATAAGTTTCCAAATTATTGATAGAAACTGGGAGCATTGCTTGTAATGCTGGAGTGTTAGGAATGTCAGCAGAATAGTATATAGTCCCTTTAATTTTCCTGCCTTTTTGATGCATTTTGAAAGTGAAATATCTGAATAGCAAATCTGTCAGTTTTTCTCTGCAGTAATTAATAAACAGCTTGTTTT
>JANCOA010000040.1:10643365-10662528 GCA_024363135.1 Leptodoras oyakawai
GCTGGTCCAATTTAGCCATGAAACCTCCCACACTAAAATGACAGGTGTTTCAGTTTCATTGTCTAACCCCTGTAAATGCCATAGCAAAATGGATATAAGCCATATCCGTTACATTCTTAATCAGACACTCATTTGACTTTTAATGAGACATAAAATGATTTGCTTTTGATTCCTTAACACAGGATCAGGTGGTCAAACAGCAAACTGTTTGGCACTAGCACCTAAGAAGAGTGGAGCAGTTGGGAGCTCAAGTGACATTTCTGGGAAGCTGGAGTTGGACTGACATGCTAGTCTGACATGTCTCCTCCTGTCCTCTTCAGTTCTCTAATAATCAAGGTAAAACCCAGAGGAGCTGTAGTGTTATTGGAGGGTGACATCTCCAACTCCCACTGACTGCAACTTCAAAACTTGCTATGCCTACACCAGTACACATACACCAGTGCCTGGCCACTGGCAAAAAAGTAGCTCAAGAACACCAAAGAATATCACTCTGTTTATTTCAGGAGCAGCTGAAAAATACTTTCCACAGCTGGCGAAATGGATATATGAGGGGGTTAAATTTAGCGTTGAAGTGTGCCAGCCTGACTGGTTCATACTGGGAGAGCTACAGGACTGCGACACAAACACTGGACTGTCCTGCCACTTATTTGCCAAAGTATGACAGTAAGTCCAAGTTGTATTTACAGCTTCATGAACCTTCTAAATGCCTTTAGTAATACAAGTTACAAACGAGAGTACTTGGGCTTTATGTAAGCCCCTGTCTAACGAGTCTTCTTCTAAATACTATAAGAACAAATGTATAAACACAAATTATATAGCATTTCCTTGGCAGTGGTATGCTGTGACCTGGCTGGTGATGTCTATAGAAACTTTGACACTGGTACTAAACTGATAAATTAATAATAGTATTCTGTGAAAAATTGTTGCCAATGAACATCCCTGAGATAAATAATAGTCAAAATCTGTTGCACTAAAATCTGTAGTCAACCTTGTGGCCATGAATTATGAACTTTAAAGAATTTCCTTAAGAATACATTGTTAGACTTGACACCAAGGCATGACATGAATAGCATTTTCTACAGATCAGTTACCAGTTACACTACCAGCCAGATTCAGATGGAATGGAGAGGCACCTAGCTTGTCATGACAAGTGACACTTTAGAGTCAACAAACAACTTTAACACCAATCACACACCGGTGAGAAGCGGCAGCCAATTGCGCACAGTGTTCTCTCAACCCGTGACCACAACCCCCTGGGGGACTGAATGGGGTGCAGGGAAGTGCAACAGTGCTACCCACTGACCCACCATGCTGCCCAAATGGTACTAGTACTAGTGGTACCACTGGTCAGAGCTGGTCACCCCATTTCTGTTCTTTAAGGTACAGGAGGACTGAAAGCATCTTCATAATTGTTTTTTTCCCTTTTAGACCTTCTTTAAGAAGCATATCAAATGACTTGGTATAAGTGTTCACTAAGCTTTAAATATTAGGGGTGTAACAATACAGTCTGCTTATGATTCAATTCGATTCACGATACCGAGTTCATGATTCGTACATCTACAAATATTACAATACATAGCTTTATATACACACCCTGGACTTCAGCTTTGAACAATAATGCAGATGTATATATTACCTTTTGTATCTTCTTAATGTGTTTAAGGAGTTTTATTACTCATTTTCTAAGTCATTAAACATGACATTATTTATCAAACACTTAACCACACCGAGTGCAAGAAATTGGGAACAGGATTTTTATGTTTCAAATTCCAGAAATATTTCTAACTCAATGACAATAGGCCTAATTGGCCTTATTTATCAATCTTTTAGATAAACTGATGGTAAATGTCTTCAGAGACCAAAGCAAACAAAAAATCCCACCAGATTTACAAAAAATTGGCAACCCTGATCTTTTACATACTTGTATGCATACGTTACTAAATGCTGATCCTCTGTAAATTACTAGACATGTTCATGGTAAAGCTTATTTAATAAAGCTTATTAAGATAACCACAAAATTCAATAAAAGTTCAAACTCACAGAGAGCTGAAAATGATGAAAAGTATCTTTGGGTGCCATCTCTTTTTTAATTTATGGATGTGTTTTTTGTAGTGATTTCTTCCAAGTCATGAAATAACCGAGTGCCATAAGATAAATAATAAATAAAAAAGATATTTAACTTTAGCAAATAATTTGCATACACAACTGTAGCAATTCATGCCATTTATACAATGTAAAGCCTAAAATTGAGGTTCACGTTAGCAAGCCTCCTGAAACATAAATTTATGAGCTCAAAAACTCAAGAGCGCTTGTTTTCAAAACTAACTGGATTTTCATTAACACCAAAATAGTCTTCCTCTTTTCTTTTCCTCCCATTTACCAGTCTTGGGGCTATGTTGGGCAGAGATTTTTGGGGCCTGATGGCAGCAGTCTAATGTTGGGGCTCGAACCCCTGACATTTTAATCAGCAACATGAAGTCCTAACCTACTGAGCCACCACTGCCCCAACACCCCAAATCTACTTGATCACATTAACAATATCCCATTACTGTTCTGTGCTGTACATACACACTGCACCCTCAGCTATTTGTAAATATAGTATGGTATTACATGGTATTACATTTTCATACTATAGGATTTAAAATTCACTTTAAAAAAACCAGGGCACTGACACTGATAAATATACTGTCTGTGACTGGCAATTAAAAAATATGAAGCATGTCTGTAAAAACAGATACGTTTAAAGTGTATGCAAATGGGGTATGATGTAAAATACTGTATATTTTCTCTATTCGAAAGGCCCCTCATGCACCTGCCATTAATGATTGAACAGGATCTCTTCACCATGGCAGACTGACATTTAGGACATGGCAGGCTGGAGCAATGCTCTAAATTCCCAGACTGCTCACCTAGCATCAAAGCTGGAACAGGTGGGTAGGATCAGCACGCAGCCTGCGATCTGTTCTGGTCTCAACCTCCAGGCTCAACTCTCTTCTTCAAACAAGACTGTACCCTTTTAGCGCAGCAGGGATCATATGAGCTTTTGTGAGAAACACTAACGTGACCACACAAGCAGCAAAGCCAGAGCGCAATAGTGCTTATGCAGATTTATAGTATTATGTGACAAAATAAATTTAATTGCCCCAGCTGCACATTAACCAGTTTCACATGACTTCTGCCAACGAATATTCAACAGGAATATGTCAGATTTAAAAGTCCCTAAAAAAAGTCCCCAAGTCCACTAAGTCTTTATCTGGTGAAGCGTCTCATGGTCAGCTGGATGGCAGAAAGGGAGATGAGAAAAAAGTGCACAATATAGCAACGTCTTCCTACCCAATCTCACCACCCAGGACCAGAACACACCACAGGGCTTTTACACTGGATGGTATTACTTAACAAGTTACCCATAATCCTCCACATCCATGCCTTACTCAAGTACCCCTGATGAATTTAATCTAAATACTAAATACATACTTTTCATCCAGTGCCAGCCGACGTAAGGCTCAGAATGGCTTTCACTTTATTTTAGTTCATGTCCTAATAAGTTACTCACAAACTTTAAATCTGTCACTGACCAACAGACGGCACAAGGTTCAGTGTAATGATTATACAAATAGCCTATAATTATATATAATAATTATTTTACTATTATTTTAACAGCTTTAGGCTATTTATTTATTGTTTAATTATTATTATTTATCCTACTTTCCTATAAGCGATGTTATATGCGATACATTTGTATTCATTAGTACTACCTTCTTAGTGAAAACACTGTGTTAACTAGCCACCTGTGATTCCTGTAACACTGTTTATTGATTATCAATGCAGGAAACAGCCAGAGAGTAAATGTTATCAAGCAAGTCTGTTAGGCCTGAGAACTAAAGTGCTTTTTTGTGCCTATAGGAGGAAAAAAATCTTCTGTAACCAGAACAAACTGCTCTGCTTTGTATCAGATCTTTTTTTTTCCCCTTTAACTGTGATGTGATATGATGTTACATCAGAGCGCAAGATGATTATTCATACCAGAAGAAAAAAAAAATCAGGCAGCCATTTTTAAGCACTAAAATATGAAAAAGCATTGCACATTGCATTTTATCTGGGTAACATACCTTCATGCTGTCTGGACTAGATTAGGCTTTAGTGACAAGTACAGAACGAGACATTCATTCCTATCATTACTCAAATTTCACCCAAAATACTTTTTGATTTATATATTTATTAAATATAAAAGGAACAGTCAGACAGGGTATTCATTAAATAAATTTGTCCATCATAAAACTGTTCATCATCTAAAAAAAACTAGAAATAAAGTGAAATGGGTTGGAAGGATCAAAATGAAATGCCCCTACCTAGAAGAAGGGGTGACATTGGGGTGTTTGGGGGAGAGTGAAGAAGGACCGTCCTCGCCATCCTGCAGGAGCTCCTCACATGCTTCGATCTTCTCGTCTTCCAGGAGCTCACTGATCTACAGTATAATGCACAGCACTTCAGAAACATGTCCCAGCTACTGTCACGTTACAAACATGTCAGGATCTTGTATCACATGGTTAATGTCTTACAGACACTTAAAAACAAAGTCTCCAAAAAAAAAAAAAAAAAAAAAAAAGCATTTAACATTAATCTTTCGACCTTCATTTTATCATACTGTATCATGTGTCTTTGTGTTGCAGTACATTTTGATCTCTTTCATTCAGCTGATGAAGTATCTGACATTATAATTACTACCAAGGTAATGTCAGACTCCTCTTTACTTATTCAGTCAGTACTTGTCAAATGGGAAATCTATGTGTATATAGATTAGGTTAAACGTAGCCCCAGGACTAGACATAAGACACAAAAATCATTTCATGATATCAGAGGTTTCTTGTTTGCTCTTCTGTAATAAAGCGAGCTTCTATCACAGACTTACGTTGAAGGTGAATCAGCAGAGGACGAGATATACTGCAGTTATATAACATCTAAAAACACAGGATTACTGATTCAGCTAAAACCTGATTTAAGACAATGACTAATAAACTAATAAAAACAGCACTCGTGATGGTAATGTAAAAGCCTTTTGTGTGCATGTAACCTAAAGCCCTATGGCCTACATGAGCGCCTGCAGCACTGCTTTGAATCCCAAACGTCCTCTACATCTGCTGCAGTGTTACTGCCACGTTGCCATGGCAACCAGACTTGCAGCTCCTGATTGGCTGTGCGTGGTTGCTACTCATCATGTATGCAGATATGAGTCATATGCGGCGGGAGTAACGGCTGTGCTGCAGGCACCGGACCATCACACATCTCTATAGGCTTTGAGCCATTATCGAATTAACGCAACAGTGATAGTGAATAAACACTGCAAGTGCTAAACACTATGTGAAGACTTGATGTCCTAGAGTCTCCTCGTTTCACTACTCTCTTGCTCGATTCAGCCCAAAATAAAAATTGTTCCTTTCTTCTCTGCCCATGCTGCACTCTTGTTTAACAAATGTATGTGCTGTATAATAATAAGACCATTTATACGTTTCAACACGCATCTAGACGGTTATGACATAAATGCAAATGTACAGGCCATGAATGCAAATGCATGTTTATCAGGGCTGCCACTGTTTTGTTTAGAGGCTTTTATTTAAGTAGCAAGTACAGAAAGAAAGGAGCAGGCAAGTCAAATTGTTTGGTGTTAAACCTCTATACTTTCAATGATTATCAGCATTCCCGGTCATGTACACCAGTGGCAAGCTGAGGTGTGATGTGGTGCGAGGCAATGTCCAGTCAGCAATATGATTACAGACAAAGTCTGTGGGATGATTCTCTATACACTTCAAGAAACTGCCCTGGGTGGTTGGTACTGTGAAACTTCATGCCAATATATCAGCCAAGCTATCATTGGTTCAGATGTGTCTTGATTCTTCAGCTGCCTTTGACGGGCGATTAAAAAGAATCTCCTGTCTATCCTCACTAAACTTGGTGAATATCTTCATGCTGAATTTTTCATACTTGGACGGACATCAGGATGAGCGGAGCAGGTGAACGCAAGTTTTATGCAAACTTTTTACCGGAGTCCCACAAGACTCGATGGTCCGCACTGTTCTTGGGCTAATCTGAAGGCAATATGAAGTTTGGAGGTCTGTAGCGATCAACTCTGCAGAAAGTTGGCGACCTCTGCGCCCTATGCACCTCGGCATCTACTGACCCTGCTCTGTCATTTTAGTTGCTGTTGCTCCAATCGCTTCCACTTTGTTATAATACCACTGACAGCTGACTGTGGAGAGAAAATTTCACGACTGGACTTCATCCAATCACGGTACCATGCTGAAATTCACTGAGCTCCTGAGAGCGACCCATTCTTTCACCAATGTTTTTAGAAGCAGTCTGAATGCATAGGTGCTTGATTTTATACACCTTTGGCCATGGAAGTGATTGGCACACCTGAATTCAATGAGTTGGATGGGTGAGTGAATACTTTTGGCAATATAGTGTAATTCATTCTCTCCTTTCCCCCTTTTTCAGACATGCAAGGTTAAGCTTGTATCATGGCATGTTCGGTGGGCAAATAACAATGAATGGAAGCTCCTCACCTAAATCTTACAACAAACACTTGATATAGTTCTGAACAACCAGCTAACATTCTCTGCTCATGTTGCCAAGCTGGTTTGGTTCATGTTTTACAACAAATCTAGCTTTTTCTCCACAAGATAGAAATGTGGCTCTATGAACACTGGATAAACATTAGGGTTCATACGGAACCACCACTGACCCAATAAGTGACATTGTGTGAAGGCATTTATAGCAAATGTCAGTGACTTTTAGAAGGTCTTGACTATATATGCACTCAGGTATACACTCAGGTCCTAAGTGCACTGCCCAGCATTTAGAAATGGGGGTGATACAGAATGTTTTTCCCTCAAATCTTCATCCAGTATAGACAAGAGTCTTGAGACTGTTTGGAATCAGTATAATAATTAAAGGCCCACTAAGCTAATATTGAATTCTGTATGTCAGCTTGATGGATGTGTTAGTCAAGATGAACTCTCTATGATAAGATACATAAACATACTATGGTAATATTTAGAAAAGTGTCAGGGAATGATACAGTGCCCATAAGGTCCTGCATCCCTAAAGGAAAAAGAATGCTTTGGAAAAACACTAATATATAATTTTGTTAAAGAAAAATGAGTACTGTAATATTTTACAATACACCTCTCCCAAATATTCAGTCCTGACCATGTGACAACCATCATATGCTATTATAACAAATACATTAGTGAATTCCTGTGAGTTAATATCACAGAAAGACAGAGACCAAGCAGGCAGTAAACATCAGCAGTAAGAAAATACAGTACCTTGACAACAAAGCCACAACCAACACAAACAGCTTTAACACACATCTCATTACAGTAGCTAAAGTAACTTCATTTGGCTGTGTCAGCCAAAATCACTTTGAGATATTTTCGTTAATCATTAAAATAACCAAAATAGGTAGGTTTCGTTGTCATTGTTACAGACATCACAAGGTCAACATTCTCTACGTTTCCTGTCTCTGTGCTTGGCAGCATTAAGCACACTGCACTCTTTGATATCAGAATGGGTTAGAGGATGATGAATCTTATAGTTTTTGATTATTTTAGTCTAATGCACATGAAATTGTTCTATGCTTCGTTCAGATAATTTAGCTAAACAAAACTCAACAATCATTTATGCTTGAGAGACCATTTTGGCTACATGTGATGACCTGTCTCACTTACATGTGTGAGCAGCTCTCAACCAATGCAGACAATCATCTAAATATAGGATTGGTACATTCCAGTATTCGGGTTTGGTTTCTTACAAGCAGCTGAAGTATGCATAGAACACACTTTTGTTTTGTCCCAAGAGGTGTTGTGAATAAGCAGAACATTTTGATTATGCAAAATATGCATTATAAATAGAGGAGAGCAGCCTGGTTGCCTAAATAGCAGTTCCAAAAATTAATTAATGGCTATTAAGTGTACATGTGCAAATAGATACACAGGAAAGGTGTGTACTCTCATTCTCTAAGGAATAGATAAGCACACATTGCTGTCTGTGCACATAGGTGGGATGTTTTAGCTGCACTGGCAAATGAGCTCTCTGTGTGTTGGCACAGTTAGTTTACCCACACAAAACAAGTGGGAAGCATTAACGATGCGAGGAACAAAAAGACTTGGCCGTTGGCAGTTTTTTCAGCTTGGATGAGAACTTGGACGAGAAAAACAGTGTGTAGGAAAACTGGAGCAGGGATAGTTATCCTTAGAAACACCCAGTACATTAGTCCAAGTCCAGACATGAGATTAGTGCCTCAAAGAGGATAAGGCACAACAGAGAGATTCATCCGTTATTATGAGAAGAGCCTTGGGAACTTCAAAGTCTTTTTCTAAGAGTGATATCTGAAGGTTTTAATCAAGTAAATGCTTTGAAACCATCACATACATGCTAAGCAACATCCGCAGCAACAAGAGGGCCAATCACCTGCTTGGTCTTATTTACACAACAAACTCCACCCTGATCCACCCTGAACCACCCTTAACACTAGAGGCCTAAAAAAGGTTTGCACTAAAGTAGTGATAAGTCAATCACAAGTGATTAACTGTTTCATTAGGCCAAAAGAGAACTGGGGCAAAACTGGTGAGACTGGCTTTTCACCATATTCTGCCTCTTCTCCAGCCCACAGATAGTACATGATATAGGAGGGCATAATCTGCTTCTGCTCTTTCAGGCTAATGCCATGAATTCGTGCAAGCAATAACATCATGAAGTTGAATTTTGATGCTCTTTAAAATGAATTTTCACAACAAATGTAGTAACTAGGCAGTGAGAAGAAGGAATGGAAATGACATCCATAAACAGGAAGAGACAGAGCCTGGTGATGCACATCTATTTTAATTCTCATTAAAACAGATGTTATTTTCAATTCTACATGTCCTCTTTGTTTCTGTCTGACATTATTTCAGAGTTAGGCTAAGCCTTTCGAGTACAGTGTTCATGGCCTATGGCCTTGCTGCATGCATGAGGACAAATCCCAGCTCATAAACTCATTCAGGCTTTGGACTCTTCACATGCAGAGCACTGAGACTCTAGACTGAAGTCCCTGTTTGTCTTGACCAGGTTCAGTGTGTCACAGGCTGTTTGCATAGGCATGGCTTTGGTCATTTCACTCAAATTAGGGTTCTTTATGAGAACAGCACAGGTTTGCATGTTTCAGTTTCAATGCCCAATAGGGTAATTGTCAGACTATTACAAATGTCGTTCCACATGTGAAAGATTTTGGTATTGAACAGACGCATATTTGGTTTACTTTCATAAGGAAGCAAGAAGTGAAAGTTTAAAGTTTAGAGACACAGTAAGACTGTTGTTGTCATTGTACAATAAGCCTCAGTGTGCAACAAACCACTTCAACAAACTCCGACCATATCTGCTTTTCAGCCACGGCTCTTGTAGAAGTCTGCAGTGAAATAAGCATATCTATCTAATAAACTCTTAAGCCCTATCTGGATGCGATTATTGTCTTTGGATGAGGTCTGTAATTCTATTTTTACATGTCTTCTCTGTGATAAATCTTTTATGTGCAGGCAGCAATTAAACTAGTGTGTGACAAGCAAGTCTCACTGGGGATATTACTTCTAAAACCCTGGGTGCACCTATGCATATACCGTTTTATATGCATTAGAGATTTGAATATTAGGAATATTTTTGAATAATTTCCAATTATTTATGGTATATTGTATATTTGCAGTGTGTAAAATTAGACTAAAATGACATGATATTGTGGTCTAAGTGTATGTATTGTCATTATACCTCATTAATCATCTTGTGGGACTGTGCAACTCTCGTTTCTCATTCAGAAACAGTAACAAAAAAATATTGTAATGGTTCATGTGTTCAACCAAATTCTGATGAATCATTAACAGAATGTCATTACAATACATCCTGATGCACAAAGCGAATAAAGATAAGGAGGATGTTGGTGTGAACAAAGATAAGAAAATTGTATTGCCATAGATAAGGTTAGACTGAGGATATAAACTAATTCTCTGGCATGGAGACATAGGGACCATGTATGTGTACCTGTTCGTTAATGGAGCTATAGTCATTAGTAGTGGAAACATCATCCTCAGTGTCGAAGAAGTCATCCCAGTTCTCAAGCAGCTCAGCCAGAATGCGGCTCACTGACTCCTGCTCCCTCAGCTCCTCCACGTCTGTATCTAAACTGCAGTGTAGAGAAGAACGGAAAAGCATTCAGAACTCAAAAATTAGATCAAGTAAAAACAGCAAGACGACAATGCAAGAATTTCAATGAAACCTGAAGGAAAGTACTTATTTTAGATGCAATCAGTTTGGACTATCGCTAACACCACCATGCAGTGTCTTACTGAAAGATGTCGGGACCAAAGACGGCAGCAAGTGTACTGATGCTCCAGCTCTCCTCCTGAAGAGAAGCCACGTTAGAGAGGAAGCGGCACAGAAAGCGCAGCAAGCTGTAGTTGACTTGGGGAAGCTGCTGCAAGATGTATTTCATGTTTCGCGCCAACTCATCCTCGCCGCTGTATTCTAAAATGGGTGAAAACACAGTCAGGTGATTCGGTTGAAGCGCGCAAATTAATCACAGATTCAAGATGTCAGCGTGTATGAGGCAAACAAGACTGCAGATGTGAGAATATGAAGGAAAGGGTGTTACTCAATTTTCACATTTGGAGTGAAGATCACATGACTGTGTAGCAGGTGAAATTTTGGTGGTGAAGCCAGACATATTTATATTGTTTGTTTTAGTTAGTGTAGTCAAAATGTGAAGTCAGTCAACAGTAGAAAGGAAACATATTTATCAGTAAAAAAAAAAAAAAAAAAAAGACCTCCATATGGCCCCTTTTTATTTCTGTCTAAGAAATGGTGTAAGAAATGTAATCTCATCTCCATTTTTTATTTATTTCAGACAAAAACAACTCCACTCTTAAAGCAAATACTTCCAATACAAAATAAATCTCAGTTATAAATAAAATTCTGAGTAATTGGCCAGTCTGTGAAGAAAGTACATTCCTTACCACAAGTCTAGTTTCCAGGTTTTTGCATTTTCAAAGCTCTTTCATAAACTCTGACATGCATGATAAACCTTTCCACCCATTTGTCTGGAATAATCCTGTTATCAATAGTCATGCCGTCATGTACGTTAATTTGCCTCGGCAGCAAAATAAGTTTCAGATTCTTGTAAGAAAATCTAGTTTGAATCATCCATAGACAGAACAAACGAACAGAAGCGGAATATGCAAAGTTTGTTCTCTGTTCTCTAAACACTTCAGCACACTAGCCACAACAACAAGCACCATGAATCCTTTGTTGTGTGTATTATGCCACAGACATCCCAGTAGCTATAATTATAGGTGTGAGAATATGTAATATGCGATTGTTACAAAGTTTCTGATTTTAGAAAATAATCCAAGAATAGGAGTAATGGTTAGGGTCAGAAGTCAATGATGAAATGAGTTAAAGAGTAAATGCATGGGAACAAGCATTCACCTTGATAAAGTTGCAGTATGTGTGTTTGTAGGTCTGCAGGGATGATGGGCTCTGGGAGCTCCTGCAGGAAGAGGCGCAGCAGGCTGACGGCTGAGGCCAGATCTGCCTCCTTCTCCAAATTCACCTCCTCACCACTGTCATAGCGCTGCCGCAGCCATTCAACACGCTCGGCATTTCCGTTCACCAGGAACAGACCTTCAAGGCCCAGTCCCCCTGTGAACACACGCAAACACACATGCACACTGTTATTATGCAACACCAAGGCCTGTTTACCGCTTCATGCTCTGCTGCATTGCTTGGAATTTTTTAAAGATATAATCTAAAGCAAGAAGTCACAGGTATTCAAGTTCGATGCTGGAATTTAGATACTGGCATTAGCATACAATCCACTAGGTTGTTTATCCTGTTAATTGGATATTAATTAACTCAGCCATGATTTAATAACATACTGATAACATACATGATTTTTCAACAGACAGGATTATATCATGCCAACTGCAACCATGCAGGAGTAAACGTCATCTTGGTCTGCCTGTTGTCCTTAAGCTAAAATCAAATCAGCCTCCATTCTCCATTTTAGCCTTTGGTAAACACACTTGGCTGTCAGAAAAGTCTTGTAAGGTTTGGTTGTAATTGTAGAAAAAGTTTACAATTCCATGTCCAGAAATGCTGTTGGAAAATAACAAAAGCTGCTTTCACTGCTGAGTCCCTGGAGATGTGGGCTGCACTGGTTTATACGTCACTAGAACTATAATTAGCATGCAGAAAGCATTCTGTCTGGGCAGAAACAGCTTCTTATAATCCCAGATCCCGCTAGAAGATAACCACCAACTCGAAGGGTGGTCTCACTAACTTCCTCATAGACAAATAACCGAGCCACTGCTGCCTGTTGTATTTAATTACACTTCCTCCTGCACCATGTTCTATTGAACAGCAGGGAGATGCCACTGGGCTGAAATTACAGCGGTAGACTGCTAAATGGATATAACCGCACAGGTGACAACCCAAGACACAGTCTACCGCAACCATATCATTAAAGGACTTTTTAAAAGAAGCTATCATGAGCTCCATAAAAACATGATCATTAATGTGCTCAAAGTGTATTTTTCTGGCTCTATGAAATAGATGAAACAGAATATTTATGCTGCATTGTGCTTTTAGGTCTATAATCTAAAGTGCTCTATATTTAAGTCTATAGTCGCAATGCATTCAAGAGCATGTTGTTTGCGATTCAAACTTTGGAAAGGTTTGAACTGAACATGTGGCAAGTTAGATTAAATAGAAGAGCCAACCATAACCAATATGCAAATGAAGACCATGCAGTTTTCCAGTAGAAGGAACAGGACGAGTAGGGTGTTTCCATTGTGCATATTCACTGAATCTAGCTTTATGTGCAGTTTTCTTGCAGAACCACCATGTTGAACAATACATTTTTTTGCCACTTAAACCAAGATGGCAGCTCCCACTCACCATGCTCCTCAATGTACTCCACAATGGTCCTGACCAAAAGTGGGACCTCGTGGCCTGGTTGGCCGCTCTGCTGCACCTCCTCCAGAGGGATACCGAACACCCTGGCTGTGTTGAGGGACTCGCTCAGGGTATGAGTGAGGCTCTTCCTCATCGCTTCCACAGCCGCACCACTTCAGTCACTCTGCATGGCCAAGAACACATAGTCAGGAAAACGCTACAAATAACAAAATAAAAACAAACAAAGCAGGCTGCAGCAGAAAGAGGCCACTCCCAACCCAGGGGCCATTCTTATCTCGCTCAGACTTTGGGACAAGGCGCTGGGTTGCGCAACCGAGGTGAAGTTATGTAAAATGATCCGACAACTGCAAACACGGTACAGAGAACAAACTGATGGTAGCAGGTGGCTGAGCTGCAAAGCTACTCATCACAACATCTCCTTATCATATGCATATTATAGCACGTGAAATATAACATAAAACACCTATCAGACTACGCAAACAGTCTTTTTGCTTGATGCATAATTTCAACATAAGCACTGATTTGGAAATGAAAACAGAACCGTACTCACCGCGTTTTTACTGTAAAAATCCAGATGATTACTGTATCCCCTGCTCTACTCACTAGCAGTAAAGTGAAAGACCTTCTATGGCTGCTTCAGGTTATGGCAAAAGATGAGCCTGTAGTTCCTCATTGACGGACCGCAAATCCTGTTCAGGACGTCAGTAGTTAAACTGAGAAGAGAGGACAACAAACAAGCATTATGAATAAAGCGAATTTTCTATTAAATTCTCGGTACTGACTGTTCAATGTCACTAAAACATTGAGTAAAGGGTCATAACCTGTGTTAAATAAGACTAAAAAGCATTCCAGGCATTCCATCTGCTTAAACGTGCTAAAAAGAATTTTAATCCAGAACGTTCAATTCAAAGTGCCATTCACTGCAAATGCCTGTTTGACATATTTTATAAGTTAAAAAAATAAATAAATAAATAAAGATTTGAAAAGTTGTTAACACAGGCACCAGGACTGAATATTACCATTATTTAAAAACAGTAGTTCTAATAAGAATTATTTTTAATACAACTAAAATAAATATTCCTGCTCCATAGTTTGAGCAGATTGTTTTGCATAGTGTTTTATTTACATAAATTCAGAAAGGGCACTGCATATGCAGCTCTGCATCCAAACCCAACATTCAAATGGAAATAAATAAGGAACAAACAACATCTAAGTTCACAAAGGGTGGAGTATCTGGCTCACTTCCTTAAGCTTAAAAAAGTCTGGAATATTCCTCTCAGTCTGCTTTCTAAACACGGCGTCAGTCTATTAGTTTCTGAATATTCTTAATCATCATTCACACAAAGCTCTTTTGAGATGGGCAAAGCAGACTGATTCAGAAGCCTACCAACTGTGTAATTACACACCCTTGTGAACTCTGTGAATGATCTTTTATATAGTTCTACATTCATTATAATCTTTTAGGCGCATAAAATGGGAAGAAACTGCTTCTAAAACTGAGTGGAAAGATGTGAAGTGGTTTCAGTGTAAACATCTTGGCTATTGTGCAATAGAGAAGAGCGCTGCTATTGCAATGACCTTTTAGCTCACAAAGTCTGCCATTGTTGGAGAAGTCCATGAAGCAGGCAGAGTGCCAGCAGAGTCAGGTGCGTTTTGTTTTCCCAGCATGTCTGAAGTAAGTGAATAGTTTCATCATTTTATTTGTCCACCATTCTACAACACTATATATATATATATATATATATATATATATATATATATATAAACACACTAAGCCTACATCATCTACATCCATTAACTTGCATATGTGCTTGTTACAGATGTTAGATCTTGCATGTACATAATTAATTAGTAATGACGGATCTAACTGGGAGACTGCTGAAGGACAGTCATGTTAATGACATGGAAGCAGGTCGTAGAGAGAGAAGCTCTGAGTTCCTCAAACTAAATTTAGGCTAAACATATGCTTATACTTTGACCAGCTCTGTTCAAGTTCAATTGGATTTTGACCTTAAGCCCAGAAAATAGACGCCCAACTCATACTGATTTGTAACTGAACGTGTTTGCTGTTTAAATGCTAGAGTTCCACAGAGATTCTGAATACCCGTCCTGCACAATGCTGCGTCGTGTTTCGCCCACCAAACACAAGCGCTATGGCTACAGCAAAACAACGAATCTGTTGTGATTACGGAAATCACAGGGCATCACCAGGACGAAAAGAGAGCTTTCTTTGTGGCAAATGGAAATTTCCGCTCTGATGCACTAACCCCCAAAACACTTAAACTTCTTTGCAAAGTGGCAACACAGAAATAAGCACTACAGATTAGCATGCAGGCATGAGAAGGCGGCAAAACGTTCACAACGTTCTGAAGGAACCACACACAGCAGAGAGACAGGATAACAGCAAACTACCTGGTCTTTGGGGAATTTTACAAATTCATTCCTCTGAACTGTACAGTGGACACAACTTCTTAGGAAACATGAGCTCAGTCGAAATTCCCCAACTGCAAAAAGAACAAGACCTACAACAAATGATGCTTGACCTCAAACACACAGAGACTTGGGGGGTTTGGGGGGAGATTTAAGTAAATGTGTGGCCTTTTTTTGAAGTACTGCAATTCTTTGTAATGGCGAGTCAATGACCATCTGTCTATTTTTTGTTGAATGTTATTTGTTGTTTCCTCGCAGTCTTGGATGGCGAAGGGATTTTACATGTGTGCAAACTGATACATATACCAACCAGAGAAACTAGAAAAAAATATAGAAATATAGAAAATATATAGATCTAATATTTTATATTGGATTTTTTTTAGATAAGTTTTAATTTGTTTGTATTTTTGCAAGGACAAATACTCCTTATGGGGTTAATTCTGGTACACATTTTTGAAAATACTATTATAATTTTTTAAGAGGTCTAATGAGAATGATTAAAAAAAATAGAAAAAGTGAACCTAATTTTTGAGTGGATTATATTTATACTAGTATCTAAATATTATTATTATTATTATTATTATTAATGATAATAATAATATAATTAGTAGCATGTTCTATACTAATAAGAACCAAAATCTAAAATTTTACCTTCTCTTCTGGTCAAAAATATATTTTAAGGCTGGAGACATTTACACACATTAATCTCAATGCAATGGCTTTTGTGCTGCTCTATGCGGATCTGTTCTCTTGCCCAGGCTTCTAGTCACACTTTGAGACAACAAACCACACTCTCCCCAAACACAGGAAGTATGCTCATAGTTCAGTTTCGTTCCTGGTATAAAAAAAAAAGAAATCGCAAATTTCATGTGACAGTTAACACCCTACTGCAATAAAAACATCTTTTATTGTTTTGGCACTAACTGACCAGGATTTCAGTCACCATTTGAATAGCATTATCCCAGATAACTGCTAACGCTTATCTAATGCACACACAGACACACACACACACACACAGACAACACACACAGACACACTGACAGACACACACAGACACACAGACAGACACACAGACAGACACACACACACACAGACACACAGACACACAGACACACACAGACACACACACACACACAGACACAGACACAGATACAGATACAGATACAGACACACACACAGACACAGATACACACACACAGACACACACAGACCCATATGGTACTCCAACTGTTTCCATGGCTCACTGCAGGATGAAAAGAAGCTGTCGCTTGGCACAGAGGCCTTCATCTGGGCCAAGTAAGAGAGAGAAATCTCCTTGAGGACAGCTGGCTTTAGCTGTAATCTGTATGACACACATTCAGCACGATTTAAAGGGCAAGCTACCTTTACACAGCATCACACAGTACAGCAACCAGAGCCTGCAAGAAGTTATTCTAGCATCCGCTTTTCTGTTTTGGGAAGCAAGCTGATTTCATGCTGGTGTGAATGCACGAGTTTGTCTCGTCTTTCAGACATTCTGTACTTGCCTCATCAGGGGATCTTGGTTTTGTTTGGCCACACAGTGTGAAAAATAAACGATGATCAGTGTGCGTGTGTGTGTGTGCGTGTATGTGTGTGTGTGTGTGTGTGTGGGCAGAATAAAAAAAAGCACAAAATGTTGCAATTGTGATTATCACTTAATACTGTTGACTAATGTGTCAAGAGAAGTCGGGGGAGATAAAAAGAGTCAAACTGGGAAAGTTATCAACAAACACATGATTAACTTCCACACGTCGCTTACTCTACATTTTGTCAAGTGATATCTCAATGGGATGGGTGATAAGGCCAAAAATATCATGTTACAATACATGAAGGCATTTTCCATGATGCACAATATGTATTATGACATTTAAGCTAACAAAGCACCAACTAAATCACCTAAAGCTAGTGTATATAATACATAAAAGAAACATTAAGCATTGTGTTTAATCAGGTTCTTATCACAGGGCGTGGAGTTGATCAGTTTGGCCATTGCATAAATGAACTGATAATATGTCTCAAAAAAGTGTATTGTGATCTAGCGCTGTGCGATATGGCAACGCGTATATCGTAGGATGATAGAAAAATGCCTATCTTTCTATATCTATATCGTCTATATCTCTAATGTGCAAACGGCACTCGTTGGCAGCCGGTTAACGTCACTAGGGTCTGCACTAGGCACTCGCAGCGATGCGCTGTAACAAAAACAAAAACAAGCACGTAGGAGCGTGACACAGAGTGAAACTTCCTGCAGAACACCAACACAGAACACGTAAAAAAAAAAAAAGGAAGGAAGGTGCTTCTGTCGTTTGGGTATAACAAATGAGACGCTGACCAGAAAACAGTCATTTGTAAGGTATGCCTCAGATCTGAATCGAAAGCTCTTCGATGCAGAGATTCCTGAAACTTGAACACAGTGTTTAATGTTTACTGATCCCATTTTGTGTTTTTCTTGTTCTCATTTGTGACAGTTCTGCTCAATGTCACATTACAAACAAAAGAAGAAAAGAAAAAGCGCCTTTCACTGGCGCTCACTGAATTATCCACACAAAAAAAAAAAAATCCCATCAGGAATGCATACAGTCGTTTCATATAGGTCATTCTTTCATCAGTTGTACAGAAAACCTAAGATGTTATGATGAACATGTTGTGGTGTGGAGAAATGAAGTATTTTGTGGTGTGGAGAAATGAAGTATTTTGTGATGTAAGAGTTTGTTCGTATCGCCCAGCCGTACATATTGACAAAAGGTGTTGGGAAACATGTATACATAACGACTGATAAGCTCTGAATTGATTAGTACAGTACGAAGCGCGTTTAACAAGCGAAAAGCTTTGTTACAGCAACGTGCTTAAAGTGGGATCATTGATATCACTATACACTTTTCTGAAAGTATGTTAAGCATCAAATTATAAAATGACAGCGATATAATATTCAATTAACTGAATGCTAAACGAAAAACGATCATCATGACTGTTTTTTTTTTGCCACGGCGCTGCAATTTAACTGGCATTTCTGGCATAACTGGAAGTTTTTGCCAGTGTCCACAACAATGCACGTTGCACTGCTGTGAGTTTTTCTGCTTCGCTGTCTCTCAGTCATTTGGAAAAGGCAGATACTGATCTAAGATCAGATTTAATCCACAGCATGTGGATATGAGGTTGGGGGGTGGGGGGTTAAGTATTCTCTCTCTGTCCTTGCTTGAAACTCAAATACAGCCTTTTATACCTTGCAGAAAACAGTTACGCAAGCGTGTACGCCAAGCTCCTGGTTCTCGAGCTAGTGGGATCGTTGGGAACAGAGATAAGGGGGCCGCCAATCGACTGCTGGAAATCATAATCCATCCTGAGCGACGTAACTCTATTTCCTTATATGATTTATCGAATTACTACAGCTCTTGTGATTGTGACTGGCGAGTTGAATGGGAGGCTCAGGAACTCAAAATAGGCGCCCTGAAGAAATACGTTCAGGAGTTGCTCTACAGGGCCAAGAAAGAATACCGAGCCACCAAAAATGAGCTTAATATTCAACTATATATACCGTACAGGCCAAAAGTTTGGACACATTCAATGCGTTTTCTTTATTTTCAGGACTATTTACATTGTAGATTCTCACTAAAGGCATCAAAACTATGAATGAACACCTGGAGTTATGTACTTAACAAAAAAAAAACATGTTTTATATTCTAGTTTCTTCAAAATAGCCACCCATTGCTCTGATT
>JANCOA010000040.1:10761710-10774172 GCA_024363135.1 Leptodoras oyakawai
AGCCCTACGATGGATTAGCGCCCTGTCTAGGGTTGGTTCCTGCCCTTGCGCTCAGAGTTGCCGGCTGGCCACCGGCTTCCCCGTGACCCCGTAACTGGGAATAAGCGGTACAGATAATGACTGACTGACTGACCTCTGCATCGCTCATTACAGATGATCTGGGTGTCTATAAAACCGTTTTGTGACAACGTCCAAAAAACCAATAAAACATTCTAAGTCTATATTTCTGCTTTCAAGCTGGGAACTGTCTGATTCTACTGGCAGACAGTATTTTTTGTTCCATCCGTTTATTTTATTATACCCCCCCCCTCTCTCTTTTTTCTAGAAACATTACAGGGTGTAGACTATAAACAGTTCATTTTGAACCTACAATCTAAAAGAATTCAGGGTTACAGAAATCCTTAAATGTAAATATAGCCTGTGTAAGTGAGTAGATCTTTAATTGGAGCATAGGAAATAAGTGAGTGCTGAAAAACTGAGGCATGTCATGGTTTCAGCTGCCAGGGCTGAGCTCACGGAGAGGGAGCTTACAAAATTAATATGCACCGAATGAGCCTGGCGTATTTCTCTGTCTTGTTCGGGTGATGTGAATAGGAGCACACCATGACACGGACATGCATATATACACCCACACCCACACAGTTGTCTTACATGCTGATTTATTTCCCTTATTCGACAGGTGTCTCATCAACATCAGCTTTTACCAAGCCTTGCTGCACCAGTTATTATCTGATGCAGAAAATTCATAAAATGCGAAGGAATCTGAAACACGCCTATGAAGCATGTCAGGACATTTGTTTATATGCAGGTATGTGTGTGTGTGTGTGTGTGTGTGTGTGTATGTATGCGTGTGCCTATTTATAGCAAAATACTTACAGTGAGGTGAGGGAACGGAGGCCACTGAAGGCATCATCAGCGATGTCTGAAATCTGATTCTTGCTCAGATCTCTGAAAAGCAGACAGGAAACAGTTCAAACGCATGCCAAAAGCATGTCGAAACCAAAACACACTGAGCTTATATAACAGGGATGGCACTGAAACCTTCTGTCCCAGTGCTTATTGCTTTTATGAGCAATAATATGCATTACTAATGTGTTTGATGATATTACAGGCTCATAAAAATGGTAAATGATATATTTAGGATGCATTTAGGTAGAAGCAGTTTATATCACAGAGAGGATAATAGTTCAATCTGCTATAATGTAAGTGAGAAACAGGAACCACCTTGTTTCACAGACATTCCACAAAATTTAATTTCAGTGTCAATGGTTACACTTTAATAAAAAAGTCGTACTGTTGCCAAACTTCTGTGGTAAAAGGAAAACACAGTATATGGCACTGTCTCACACTACAACACCATTTTGTTGATAATTTTCCTATAACAGCATGACCTAAGGAACCCTTTTCCCTTTCCCAAGGATATAAAAGGGTTCCCTTCTTTCTGTACCATGACTATAAGAATTCCAGCAAAACCTCAACCTAATGACAGCAGCGTGGCCGTAAAAAGACTACGGGCAAACCTGGCCAGTGATAGGCAACACTGCCTCAATGCTAGGACCTCAACAAACATCAGCAAAATTATATATAATTGTTTATTTTTATCACTTTACAAAATGTAAAATGACTGAACAAAAGAAATCAAATGAATAAATCAATAAACTAACCTTTGCCTTCAAACCAGCCTAAATTCAAAGTACATTTGCACAAAGTCAGGGATGTTGTAGGATTATAGTCAGGTCTATGATTACCCAAATAGATCTATAATATAACAGGCACTAATGATCATCAATTTCACATGTAATTTCCCAAAGCAGACTGGGGTTTCAAGATGAACTGTTCAAGCTGTTTTGAAGAAGCACAAAGAAACGGGCAACATTGAGGATCGTAGAAGCAGTGGTCGGCCAAGAAAGCTTAATGCAGCAGATGACAAACTCATCAAGCTTATTGCTCTTCAAAATCAACAGAAGTCCAGCAGCACCATCAGCTCAGAACTGGTAGAAACCAGTGGACCCAGGTACACCCATCTACTGTCTGGAGACGTCTGGCCAGAAGTGGTCTTCATGGAAGAGTTCAGGCAAAAAGCCATACCTCCGACATGGAAACAAGGCCAAGCAACTGAACTATGCATGAAAACACAGGAACTGAGGTGTAGAAAAATGGCAGCCAGTGCTCTGGACTGATGAGTGAAAATTTGAAATATTTGGCTGTAGCAGAAGGCAGTTGTCCACTGAAGGCCTGGAGAGCGGTACAATAATGAGTGTCTGCAGGCAACAGTGAAGCATGGTGGAGGGCTGCACCATGCTTCACTCCAATGTAGTTGGAGATTTGGTCAGGATTAATGGTGTCCTCAATACTGAGAAATACAGCCAGATACTTATCCATCATGCAGAACCACCAGGGAGGCGCATGATTGGCTCCAAATGTATTCTCCAGCTGGACAATGATCCCAAACACATAGCCAATGTCATTAAGAACTATCTTCAGCATCAAGAAGAACAAGAAGTCCTTGAAGTGATGGTAAGGCCCCCACAGAGCCCTGATCTCTGACTATCATGTAAAGAGCAATTTTTCTGTATACTTTTTTTTTTTATTCCTTTGAAACTCCCTTGAACACATGAACAGAGAACACAGTAAGGCACCATGCAACCGGAACCTTGCAGTCACGTTTTGTAGACAAATTGTCAGTTGCAGTGCAAACAGATTTGGCAGGTCAATGCATTACATAGATGCCTAAGAAAAAAATGAGACTGTAGCCAAATTACAAACACAACAAAGCAACAGTCTACTCAAGGTTATTGGAAATCGTGCAACCGTGCAATGGGTAAAAAGTGCTGATGTGGCTGGGAAAAGGAATGACACATAAGCAGTGTGTTTACAGCACTGCTATGCATAGGTTGCTGTAAATGCCCCCTCTTGGGATCTGTCTCTCTGCAAAGGAGGCTAATACTTACATTCGTTTCAGCTTCTTATATGGAGAGAAAGCCCCAGGTGGAATGCTCTTAATCAGGTTTTGTTCCAGACGACTGTGGAAAAAAAAAAACCAGATTACATGTGAGTACATTACTTTTTACAGTTCAACACAACACATTTAAAATGTATAGCATTGTTTACACAGCAGAATATAGTGTTATCAGTGTTATCAGGATTTATCATGTGCATTTACGCCTATGTGTGTTGTGATGTGTTGCATAAAGTATGCAGAGTTTTGTGCAACAAAGTTAAAGAGTCATTAGTCTGCATAAGGTACCCACCACCCCACAAACTAATCTATTCTTGCAACCATACAGATGCCTGCATGCATACTTATAGCTTGTTCTAACCCAAACACACTCCGGGCTCATTTTCTGTATGCATGTGCTGAGGCTGGCAGTTAAAGCTCCTACAGGTGAATTACTGACTGAGTCATGCGGCCATTTGATGCAGATAGAGACAGGTGCAGATTTAGAGGAAATGGGTTTGAGTTTTCAATCTCCTCTGGCATGCACCATGATTCAGTCCTGGCAGATGCCACAGCAAACACGGCTCGGTCAAAATGAGCCTGAAGCCCAACAATGTTCAGCCTGTACATCATTCAATTAGTGCCATTTGTTTCTGGCTACGGGCAAGGCTTGAGTAATGTATCCAGCCTAGCGCAAGCATTTGTTACACGAAGGTCATACACTATTGGCAGAAAGTGCAGGCCAAGGAACGGTACATATCAAGGCAATTACGCATTTGTCCTTTGGTGCAAACAAGAGCCATACGATCAATATGTATATCAAATACACAGACGGAGATGCTGCAAAGCCAGTAGGAATCCAATCAGTGTGCGCACACACATACGCACGCTATATTCACTACTGCTGAATCTGTACGTAACCACACGGGCTGTCTGAATAAATATACAATTTAAATACAATTATAGTTTTCCTACATGCGTACACATTCAAAAAGCTGCATTTGAATATTAATGGTCAGATTCTGCTCTTAGTGGCCTAACGCAGATCATCTGAATTTCTAAACCTTTTGAAAAAAGGGCCTTGAATAAATGGACTTCATTCCTGGTGGACTTTATTTGAACTGTTTCAATTATCTAATTGACTATGAATGAAATCAAACCTAAAAGTTACATTCATATGCAAGTAGTTAGGAGCGTTCAGAAAAAAAATTCTGTGTACTGAAGTCTATAGCTGTATTAATGTTTTGCAGTACCAAAACATGCATGTTGTCTCTTACATAGTGAACAGGAAGGCTGATGTGCACAGAGAGGTGCATAAGAAACGCCGTTATATTAGGGACAATTCACATCAGGGGGAAAAAGTTCAAATGAATCTGAGACACACACCCATACATGTATGATACCAGTAATTGTGATAGGGATAGGTCTCCAAGCTGTAGGATATATATTGTATATATGCCTCTCTGTGTGTGTGCAAAAAGTCTGTGTGTCTGTATGAGTGAGTGATGGAGTTAAGGCCACTGCAGGCTCCTGATTAGAACAGGGTCCAGGAGCGATCTCATTTGCCTGACTCCAGCTCTTTGGCTGCATGCATAATTGTCCTGAACTCTGGAGGAAAATGTGAAGGACCCTTAGTGGCTCGAACTGGAGGAAGCCGCAGCTCCGGCAGAGTTCTGACGCTCCTGCTAATGAGGTTGTGAAGTGCAGCGCTAATGGGTTTCGCTACACGACAGGAGGAGATGAGAACTGAACCCAGCTATTATCACAGTGACTTTATGTGTTTACTACACTGGAGGTAGAGAGTGCGAGAGAAAGAGAGAAATGAAGCAGTGTGCGTGTCTGATTTGATGGGCGGGAAGACTCACATTTCTACGATGCCCTCAGGCAGATTGGCTGGGATTTCGGTAAGGCCTTTTCTCCTGCAGTCCACAATGTTGTTGTTGCAGGTGCAGCTGGCAGGACACACGGACGCTTGGGGAGCACAAGACCTCGGCTCTGACTGAGTAGGCCCTGGAAACATAAAATCGTCAGGAGAGAGAAAGATTTTATTCACTGATAAAATGCAAGAAAAACACAAAAAAACACGGAACATGAAGATATAGTTTCATAACGGAAATTGTGTAAATACCGAAGGCGAATCGACACGACCAAAAGAATTCTTTACTGTACATAATAAAGTGACACAATCGCAAACACGCACATCTTGGATGCTTTATTGTCTTTCCTTGCTGCTTAATTATTCCTGCTTAGTGTATTCCTCAGATGATTAATGAGAAGGGGGAGGCAGAAGGGCTTAATTAACAAGGCCTGGTTGGGAATATTTTCACCAATTAAACAATGAGGTCTATTAGAAAGTGTAGAACATTGTATGAAAACAAAGACATATTTGCTTACATTATACAGGCTAATGATGGCACATTATGCATCATTTAATGTACATTTCGTGATGGTGCAAGATAAGCAGTATTTCCAGAGAGTGGAAAGATTATTGACTGAACAACAACTCTCATTTGTGTCAAGTGTGTGTGTGTGTGTGTATGTGTGTGTCTCTCACACCTGTACAAATGAAATCTCGTTTCTGCACATCAGGGACGTTGAGGCCTCTCATGTGGGTGGGGGACATGCACTGCGTGAAGGGGGCCAGGCCCCGCCTCTGCCGCAGCCAGTCCGAGAGCCATGACAGGTGGCAGTCACAGTACAGGTTGTTGGAGTGCAGACGGCTAGTGACAAGAACACAGACAGAAACAGACATTGAGATTTACTCATTTTTTCTTTGGTCAGCATTTTTATTCAAAGTGACTTGCAAATGAGGCGAGATACAACCGAGCATTTGCCGGTTAAGAATCTTGAGATGAAGAGAAAAGAAATAGATAAAGAAGTGTAGCTGGTGAGAAGAAGGTATACAGAGATTCTGAGGACAAATGAGAAGAGGGAATTGAGAGAGGGAGCAAGAATGGGGTTTAAAGGGAAAGTGAGACAGCGTGTAAATGAAATAAAGGCAGGGACAGACATCGATATGAAACGCCTCAGTAGAGATTCTTATTTTCCGGGGCCATCTGCCTGGTAAACGAGCAATCACTGAGCAGTATGTAATGACTGGGATAGAGTTCGCTAATGCTGAACGGAGATGTTGAGGGCTGCATTTTAATTTGCACTGGAATGTCTTCACATCATCCTGTTCCCAAAGAAAACATGACATAAGAGCATCAAACACAATTCGGAATGTAATTTGAGGAGAAAATCAAAGCAAATCATTCAAAGCGTTTGGCTGGGTTAAAGGACTGGCGAGTCCTGAGAATTTACATTATCACTCCACATATCGAAAATACATTTGCAGCACTAGCGTAATCCAATGAGTGTTTTGTGGTTCACAATATTTCTGGCCATGACACAAGATCAGGGTTGAAACTGCTTCCTTTGGCCAATGGTATCATTACGTCAAGGTCTGCACCAATACGGTGGTGTCCCAATGCAACCGACTATCTTAATATCTACCCCTACGAGCCATTACAAACGACAGAGGGGGATAAGAGCTGCAGAAAGAGTGGCGTCAGCAAAAATCGAAAGAAGCTGTACCTTGACAAAAGGCTGCAAATTGAATAATAAGGTAAAATCCTTCTTTTGAAATGCTCACAAAATTTCCTATTGAGGGTATCCATTGGGACAAAAGCCTTCCCCATTATGAAACTAGTTTACAGCTTCCTGTTGATGCGGATTAATTACCGATAAGTGGGATTACGGAGATGGAGGGCACATAGAGCATGAATCCCAGCTGTCTGAGGTGTGTATGGGGTATATATTCGGAGTGAGCACAAAAGCTCAGCCCAGTGCACCTAGCCTATTGACTGGCTTCCCCGGGAAAATGACTACTTGTCTAGCCATGGGAGTCTTCTCGCTCTTTTTATTTGGCTGAGTTATTGAATGGTGAGCACCACGGGGTGATATCATTTGATCTAATTGAATGGTTGCTGCACTAAGTGAGGGAGTAGGGAACAGGGGAAGAGAGGACAAAATGGGTGGTAGTAGGGATGGAAAGGTGGGGTTGAGGAAAACCAAACTATTTCATCAGAGACCTAGTGCCATCCCCCCAATCCCACTAAAAGGATTACAGACTTCTCTAAACATTTGATTTAATAAGTTGTTTTTACCAGCAAACAAATTCAATACTGAGATTGTAGGGATATTAGAGGATGAAAATTTGATATGAGGGTACCGGGTAGCAGAGACGGCCTTGCTGCTGATAATTCAATATAGCCGAGGGAGAAGAGCATCAGCAAATTCGATCCCCCATGTAAGGGGGTGAGTCTGTCAGCCTTCTTGATGAATGGGAGCATGGCCAGACTGACTGGATGAATGCAGAAGAGGCTGTTTGAGGCAGGACCATGTGGTGGCTTTGGATACATAGACCCCTGCATAAATGCTCAGAGGAAGAAAACCAAGGCTTCCAGAGAACTATGGCAAGGTTCCAGTTGCCCCCTGGCCCACACAGTGCCTCAGTCTTTGGGGTTCATGGGCTCAGACTGTCTGTACCCCCTAACACTTAGAGCAAAACTAGTGTTTACCACTGACATCCTCTTTTATTTATGTCTCTCCTGAACTCTTTTTCGCTGCTGCATGCAAATCTTAAGAAAAGCCGCCCTGATCCCATTCTAATATACAGACGTGGGCACAGATGGGACTCATCCAGGCGTGGTTTGGTCACCACGGAATTATTTGCATCGATTGTGGGTAAAATCTGACAGCGCAAAAGTGGTGTAGTGACATGGGTTTGTAGCAGAGCCATCTTACCCGACGCAGTGAACACAGTGACGCCTGCACAAACAGACGTCTGAGAATTACCAAAGTTCCAGAGAAGAGCTAGTGGTTCCCCACTGAGCGCCAAACCTCAGAGCTCAGAAGGAGCTCAGACTCTGGGAATTAATTTAAGTTTGTTTAAATATGTGTGTGTGGGTTTTTATAGGTGTACCACAAAGCTCTGCATCATATCTGCGATGCATTTTAGGAAGACACTAGTGGCAGAAATCTTACACAGTACTCTTAGCTCTAAGCAAATGATGATCAGTAGCTCAGTGGTTCAGGTTCTGTCTAGTTCTAGTCTGGGAGGTCAAATCCTCGGACTGTTAAAGAGTTACTAAGGGAACCTCAAGGAAAAGTGTTATTATTACTCTGAGTATACTGTATTGCCAGAAACATCAGTAATTTATAGTACGTATAGCACCCTAGTATGTGATATCACTCAAAAATTCATCCATCTGTCATCTCACATTCTCTTGACTGGACTGGCCTGGCCTCGCTTTCTATCTAGGTAAATAGAGAATTAGAATTTTGATTTCAATAATGTAAATTAGATGTACATACATATACGCATAGCGTAATCTATAGAGAAATATGATCACCTCATAAAGTGAGAGAAAGAGCAAGAATGAAGTGAAAAAAAATGTTACTTGCACCTTCATTGATGAAATTTCCCCAAATTTTGTTTATGTCTAAAGAATGTGGTAGTGATGCAGGGTGTGAAATGCTGTTAAGTTTGAGCATTTCCATCATAAGATAATGGTTAGCCGGGTGATGCTATAGCTGCCCATAACCGGGAGCTCAAGAAAGCAAGATTGGTTGTGCTCTCAGGGTGTCAATCAGCGCGACACTGTCCAATCACGGGCATCTGTGAGCTCGTGCATACAAGAGGTGGGCGGGAGTGCTATCCTCTGAGATCCTCGGGATCCTCGACCGCTCCCGAAAGTGGCATGAGCAGCAGTTCGAAAAGAGGCGGCGGCTTGCGTCACGTGTATCGGAGGAAGCACGCAAAGGCTTCGTCCTCCCTGACTGGCAGTTCGTAGTGTGACAAGGGGGGAAAGCACTAAAGGGTGGGAATTGGAAACGACTAAATTAGGGAGAAAAATCGGGGAAAAATCAAATAAAAAATAAATAAAATAATGGTTAGTAATAGCTTTTCACTAGATGGCATTATTTATTTGCTCTTTGGTGCCGGTCAGTGCTAAGACGTATTTGATAAAATCAGCTGTGTGAATATTAGACAACCGATTTGCACTGAAACTTCCGCGATTTGCAGAATCACCTAAAAACGCACCGACCAACTGAATTTTGCTGATCACCACTGCCAGCAAGCAGTTCCTGACTGACCAACTGATAACATAATTACACCCCAATCCCCAAGCTTGAAATGGTAGACATGCTTGTTTTCCTATCTCTGCTCAGGATGCTTAAATTAAGTCACAATTTTTTAAAAAGGGTTAATTACAAGTAGGGGGAAATCGGTATATCACACAAGCCTACTGGGAAATCAATAAATGCGACTGTGAATCTACTGCAATACTCACAGAGTCCGCAGCTTGGGCATGTGGTTGAAGCTGGACAGTGGAATGAGGGTGATGTTGTTGTTGTTGAGGGTACTAGAAAGCAAAAAAGAGAGATGATTAGAGATTAGACATGTGTATTGATCCACTATAGCCTGGATAACGTGCACAGAGACTTAGCTGTAGAAAAAGAGATTGAGAATAAACATTTGCATTACGTCTACATTAGGATAAGGAGTGTGCCTAAAATATGAAGACGTTATTTAAAAAAAAGAGAGAAAATCCGATCCTAATTTGGAGTAATCCTTCGCTCCAGTGATGTGTGATGCGAACACTGTGTGTGCTAGTTGTTCCCAGCACTGTCATGGTGCACATAATGCATGATCGGTGTGTGTCCACGGCAGCGTGTAATCGGCTTTAAAATGAGATCATCAGCAGTGTGTGCAGCTGTAAACATGGCCGGCAGGCTTCTGTGCTTCCTGCCAGAGCAGCAGTCCTCCTTATTAGCGTTAGTTAGCTGCCTTAATCTTGTACTCAAGCCATCCCGCATTCACTCGGCCCAAACCCACCCTGCACAGAAAGACATGGTGGGGTCTGGGACTTCTCAATAATGTTGCTATAATGTTCCTGTCTGCCTGCTGAAAACGCTGAATGCTGTAGCTTCTCGGTCAGGGATTGGGGGTTCGACTGTGCTTTGTAATCTAGGGGTCATTGGTGGAGACGATGCCAAGGGTTTTATAGTCCGGGCCTGTTTAGGGGAGCGCTGTGGCACAGAACCGTGCTGAGGTGACGCCAGCGATGTGTGCTAGTGGAGCCGCTAAGCTTGCGTTTTTCACTCGCGAGCAGCTAATTCGACCTAAACCTCCTCTTAAAACGAGAGGGGAAGATGGATATGACCACAGGATAATATGTTTCTGTGTTTCTGACATTGGACTCGTAATTCCGACAGTGGAAAATCCCCATCCCCAAAAAACAGCATGAACGAACTACAAAAAAAAAAAAGAACATAAATCCCTCCAAAACAAAACATTCCTGTGGAATTTTAATGACAATCCTGACATTTATCTTGGCATTGCTCAGTAGGGGAACACTTTATTAAGACAGAGGAAAAGACATAAAGAAAACTTCTAAATGGCATGGAAAATGATTGTTATTCCACCAAAAATTATTACGCACAGGGAGGAGGAATCACCCTTTGTGAGAAGTTGACCAAAAAAACCTCTCTTCTCCCAAGAAGAGGAACACAATCTTCTTCTCAAGGCTTCTAAAGCCTGGAGCCAGCGCTCAGGATGAAAGCAGTGGAAGATCTGGCCTAGTCTGAGAGAAGAACATCCTGATAAAAGCTGCAATACCAAACCATATCAGGGGAAAATACGGCCCAACGCTTGTGATTGCTGGCTCAAGTTCTTCCGGAGGTGAGCAAGTGAGCGAAATCACACACACACACACACAAACACACACACAAAAACTGGTGGCTTTGGCTGGGATACAGTTAAAGCACAAAGGCACGTATGCAGCCAGAAAGCAATATGGGAACAAAACAATCCCCTCCGAGTCTACCTAACAGCATGTGCAAACGGGGGTAGTGCTCTCCAACTCATCTATGTTTCAACTGGCCATGGTCCAGCTATAATAAGCAGTAATAAATATATGGATTTTGTGCTTGTAGCCAGAGTTCGAGATGATTAACTCTTGACCGCACATTTGAGGTGTAATGAGAGTGATAACCCCTTGAGCCTGAGCAGGTATTACATATTTCTTAGAAAGCGCAGCAGCTTTAAGCAACACCAAGGTCGTGTGAAATCGTCTGGTCTTGGTGAATGAACACAAATTACATGTGGCATGTTTTTTTTTTTTTTATTAAAGTTATATTCAGTGTAATTAATACGACTCACCGAGTAATTCCCTCCCTGGTTGATCATGAAATGTTTTTTTTCGGACTGAAAACCCAACTGTGACCAGGAACAATCAATGAGTCCATGATGTCTCCTGAGAATGTTCATTCAAGCTTAAATGGAATAAAATCAATAGCAGCTCCTGACTAATAACATGCTGCGAAGCTTAACAATGTAACTTTATGATTTGATTTAAAGCTCTATTGACATGCCAGTCAATGGGATTGAGTAGCTATTAGCCTCTCAAGCCCGTAGTCTTCCAGTGACACTGGGACTGTCTCGATGGGACACCTTTTCTTTCTTGGCTCTTTTTCCCCCTCTTCTCATCTATGTCAAGAAAGCTTTCCCACAGTCCCAGAAAGGCTGACGCTGAGGTCTCAAGTGCTCTCAGTGTTTCTGCAGTCCCTCATTAGAGGAGCTTGGAGAGGACCCTGGGTACATCCCTCTTGAAGGCAAGTGAAATAAGAGTGGGGCTGTTGTGTGAAGGAAGGCAGGTTAAATAGGGGCTTGTGGACAACAGAGGACTAGAGAGAAAAGGAGAGAGAGAGAGAGAGAGAGAGAGAGAGAGAGAGAAAGAGAGAGCACTAGAAGCTGTTTGTCTGTTGCTGACACACAGACACGCTTGCAGGGCTGAGAAAATCTGAGTCTCATCAGTAGTGCTCTGTTCATCTTGTGCATGTGTGCGTCTGAACCACGGCTTTCTTTGGCTACCTGTTCCTTGCTCATGCTGTCTGGAAATCACTTACAGGGTAACTTACCATCCTTTTTACCTTTGACGGTAAACCTGACATGTGAGGTGTCATTTCTAGAATCGGTGCTCCTAAAGAGAGCCTCACTCCAGCAACCTGAGCCTGACTGTAGTGAGCAACAAAGCAACAGGTGGATATTCATTTTCTAATGGGACAAAGCCACAATTTTAGTGACAGTGCAATAGTGCATCAGGCGTCATCCCCTATGTACATTTTGACTGAAAAATTTTAAAAAAGATCCCTTTAAACTGATTTTTCATGTCATCTACAATGTATATCTATCGATCTATCGATCTATCATATAACTTTTTTGTTCATCATTTAATTTGAAAAGGTAAACTGTCATTTTATATTCATTACATAAGAAGTGACACATTTCTAGCCTTTTTGTTTTCATTTTGATCATTATGCCTTACAGCTCAAGAAAATCAGAAATCCAGTATTTGCTCAAAATATTACAATGCACACAACATTATGGGTGACATACCACAGTTCAAAAGAGGACAAATTGTTGGTGCACGTCTTGCTGGCACATCTGTGACCAAGACAGCAAGTCTTTGTGATGT
>JANCOA010000040.1:10818723-10828935 GCA_024363135.1 Leptodoras oyakawai
CATCTGGAAGGCTTACCTTCCACCTCCCTGCTTCTCATCCTTTTTATCACATGGTTACACTTTAAAGTTGGACAGAACTGCTGGCATTTGCTTTCTCTGCTTCCAGCAAGGTGCAGCTTTCCTGATGAACCCCATAGCTCAAATTGTATCTGTGATACAACCCCAATTCCAATGAAGTTGGGACGTTGTGTAAAACATAAATAAAAACAGAATACGATGATTTGCAAATATAAAAACAACAAAAACAGGCTATTTAATGGTCAAACAGATAAACTTTATATTTTTTTGCAAATATTCACTAATTTTGAATTTGATGCCTGCCCAAAAACAGTTGGGACAGGGGTATGTTTACTACTGTGTTACATCATCTTTCCTTTGAACAACACTCATTAAGCGTTTGGGAACTGAGGACACTAATTGTTTGGTGCAGGCAGGCCAGTCTCGTATCCGCACTCTTTTACTATGAAGCCACGCTGTTGTAACACGTGCAGAATGTGGCTTGGCATTGTCTTGCTGAAATAAGCAGGGGCATCCCTGAAAAAGACGTTACTTGGATGGAAGCACATGTTGCTCCAAAACCTTTATATACCTTTTAGCATTAATTGTTCCTTCACAGATGTGAAAGTTCCCCATGCCATGGGCACTAACACACCCCCATACCATCAGAGATGCTGGCTATGGAACTTTGTGCTGAAAACAATGCAGACAGTCCTTTTCATCTTTGGCCCGGAGGAAACAACGTCCATGATTTCCAAAAACAATTTGAAATGTGGACTCGTCAGACCACATGACACTTTTCCACTTTGCGTCAGTCCGTCTCAGGTGAGTTTGGGCCCATAGAAGCCGGCGGCGTTTCTGGGTGTTGTTGATATCTGGCTTTCGCTTTGCATGGTAGTGTTTTAACTTGTACTTGTAGATGGAGCGATAAAATGTGTTCACTGACAATGGTTTTCTGAAGTGTTCCTGAGCCCATGTGGTAATATCCATTACAGAATGATATTGGTTTTTAATGCAGTGCTGCCTGAGGGATCGGAGGTCACAGGCATTCAATGTCAGATTTCGGCCTTGCTGCTTACTTGCAGAGATTTCTCCAGATTCTCTGAAACTTCTGATGATATTATGGACTATAGATGATGAAATCCCTACATTCCTTGCAATTGCACATTGGGAAACGTTGTTCTTAAACTGTTGGACTATTTGCTCATGCAGTTGTTCACAAAGTGGTGAACCTCGCCCCATCCTTGCTTGTGAATGACTGAGCCTTTCAGGGATGCTCCCTTTATACCCAATCATGACACTCACCTGTCTCCAATTAACCTGTTCACCTGTGAAATGTTCCAAACAGGTGTTTTTTGAGCGTTCCTCAACTTTCCCAGTCTTTTGTTGCCCCTGTCCCAACTGTTTTGGAAACATGTTGCTGGCATCAAATTCAAAACGAGTGAATATTTGCTAAAAAACAATAAAGTGTATCCATTTGAACATTAAATAGCTTGCCTTTGTAGTGTATTCAATTGAATATGGGTTGAAAAGGATTTGCAAATCATCGTATTCTGGTTTTATTTATGTTTTACACAATGTCCCAACTTCATTGGAATTGGAGTTGTAAACTCATGCAGCTCAAGTCTTCAGCAATCGACGTGGGGTGCTTTTAGCTGAAAGCACATGGCTGAATATAATCAGTAACTGAATAAATATGTGTATAAACACCAAATACTACACACATGCGTTAACAGTGATTCAAAATGACACGGTGCTTGTGTCTTCCAAATCAGCAAACAAGCTACATGAGATGTTGACTGAATGGTTGGAATGGACACAGAGGCAGAGGTGATGCAGACAACATGGTGCAATCTGAATGTAGAGTGCTGATCCTGAACAAGGCAATGAGGATCGACAATACACAGTCCAAGATGCAGTATGACACCATGAGCCAAATCCAATGTCTGGAGATTGAGTGAGTGGCAAATGTTAAAAGGAAGATGACTATGGATTTTGTTTAAAATAAATAAATCATTCATGTTCACACAAGACTAAAACAGGTTTGATTAAACTGAAAGAAGGATATTATTGAGGTATGAAATCATGTCTGAAGAACACCCTGAGGGGAAATGTTCTTCTTACGAGTGTCTGTCAGGGATGTTAAAGGTGATAAGCTTCATTAAGACTTCATAATTTGGCAGCCTGTGCATAGTATTGAAAGCTAGTTCATAGAGAAATACTCAAAAGTCCCTGTGGGTCTGTGTGTGTGTGAGTGTGTGTATGTGTGTGTGTGTGAGTGGGAATGATAATGGCAGCAATCCAGAGTGATGCAGCCTGCCTGGTAAATACTCCCTGAAAATCTTCCCTGAAATCGATGTGTGGTCAGTCTGTGTAGCACATGTGAGAAAGTGATCCCCACCAAAGAAGACACTCTCCCCCATCTGCAATATGAGGACTAAGGAAGAGACTCACTGACAGACAGATTAATCAGACTTCCTATTGTTATATTCACACTAGGGTGCTCCATTCTGATAAGACTTAATATAACAACATTAGCACCATCTACCCCATTGCCTTATTGGCAGTTATGCTTCCAATGAACTGATCATAGTGTTCATCATCTCTCCTCCATAACCACATCTTACTCTGTGTCTGTGTGTATGCCATTCCAAAAGCCTCCAGAAACAACAGTAAGTCAGGTGACAAAGACAAAAGCAGAAGAGTCACTTTCACAGATACATACTGTACGTGCTCTGTTTTGGTGCGAGCATGCATGCAAGAAGAGATGTGCTGGATGCTCTGCTTGTGGTGCCATGTTGATTAAGCCAAACCAAAGGATTAATCCTCCTAATTCCTCACTGAAAAGACAGTCTCCTCCAAAAGACCTTCTGTCTTGGCTGCAGATCAGTTTTACTGACGTATTACCTCTGCAGGCAATCCGGGTTTGGTTTGGAAGTTGCTCAATTGTACAGTGGAATCGGAGTTCAATTCTGCTCTCCGATGACTACATAATCTTTCAGTTGCCTTGCTTGAGTGTCCTTACATAAAGGATAATCCTGGTGTACTAGTACATGATTCCATCAATTCAATGAAATGAAATGAAGGAATACGAAAAACATTTCTTCTTATGACTCAGGTCTATGCATGTCTCGATTAAGCCTGTGATGCAGGCTTATTACTTTCATGCAGTACATTTCCTAAAACCCCAGCCTCAAAACCATTAAAACAATGTGTTCTTCTGTGAGCTAGGCAACCCAGCTAACCAAAATTTGATCCCAAGTTCTTACATTTCATAGGCACGAAATTGCTGGGCTTATTCTACAATCCTGGCATGTTTTGAAATTGCCTCACAATGCTTTTATCGTCGGAAATAAAGTCGTGCCATAATATTGCAATTGTTTTTAAAGCTTACTGTCAGTCATACTAGCAGTTCCACTGAAAAGATTCCTTGTTACAGCAACTAGGAAGACAGTCTCTACTAAGAAGCCACTTTCTGTCTATGACAGGGTGGCCAACACTCTGATTATGACTTCCTGGTGTTTACCACTCTGCCAATTATAAACCCGTGTATGTTTTTCTGCAAGGAGCACATTATATTCACAGATAAATGAAGCACGGCAAGATGTGATTAAAATGGTTGCATGCTAACCGGCTGCCATGCTGTCCCTGCAAGGCTGTGTGGCTCTTTCATGACTATACTCACTCTTTCTCTCTCTCTTTCTCCTCCCAGGCAGATATAATGAAAGACTGTGCCAGATAAACACTAGGTTCATTTTCAGAGGCTTTCCAGGCCAATGGAAATTGAGCCATTCGGCCATGTCTCATTAACAGCAAGATTAGAGTCAGTGGGTCTCCAATAAGTGACTTGATTTGTGCTGTGAGGTGCCTTGTGTCTGTGTACAAACTGGTTTTGAGTCTATGACCCATATGGCATACAACATGTGTGAGAATGTGTGTAAACATCTGTGAATACAGCACAGTGTCCACTATGTTTATGCCACAGGTCAGATTTCACTGGGGACCACAGACAAGCCAGAACACCTTAACTGATTTAACCCAGGACCTGAATCCATCTCACTAATTGGCTAGGAGTTCACCTTTATCCTCAAGCTAAACATTATCCAAATCACAGGCTGTGACACTCCGTCGATTATTTTATAGTGCAGAACATGATAAGAAAAACACGAGAAGGCAAAGTGGTCCAGCTTGACAGCGGTCGTCTGCAGCAATCTGAACACGAAGCCATTACAGATCAGCCTATGAATCCTTTCAACACCTCCATGGTTTGGTTCAAACTAGTCTTCCCACTGCTGCCTCATTGTCCAGACCTCCTCACTCCATCAATCATCTTGTCAGTGCTGCAAAGTGTTGAAGATAAAATAGCCTCTCTGCTCAAATGATGAGTAATCTGGTTGGACACAGACCTGAGGGTTTGAGGTGCCAATCCAAATAGCGCTGAGAGTTTTTTAACTGGAAATTGAAATACATAAGCAAGAGCTCTTTTGATCTCAATGACCAATGGGATTGATAAAGGCACATTGATGTTTTGCCAGTATTGCCTTGCTGTAAGCTGTTGGTAACTTTATAGATGGTGGGGAAGGGGTGGCTCAGTGGTTAAGGTGTTTGGTTATTGAATAGAAGGATGGGGGTTCAAATCCCAGCACCACCAAGCTGCCACTGTTGGGCCCCTGAGCAAGGCCCTTAACCCTCAACAGCTCAGCTGTATAAATGAGATAAATGTAAGTCATTCTGGATAAGGGTGTCTGCCAAATGCCATAAATGTAAATGGGTGTAACAGCCTGGTAGAACACTCAGGTGCTGGAGTTGTGTAAGTGGGTGGGGGTTTCCCTCCATTTACAACTTCCATGTGAAATGTTACCAAAGGGCTTCACTCTTGTGACCTCTGTACTAGTGACCCCTGTGTGAGGTCAAGAACAGCAGTACGAGGTGTATGATATGGCTGTTCAATGAGAAAAAGGTTTCTCCAGTGGCACAATTTCCATTGGTCAGAGGAAAGCGCTCTAGCTATTACTAATGAGCCCTGGGCTGGCAGAAGAACAGAAAGAGCAAGATGGGTATAAGGAGAAGGAGAAAGATACACTGAGTGCAACCTCATGTACGGAAATACCTCCTCTGCTGAGGAGATATCTATTGGTTGGACGTCCGCAATGCCACCCCCCCTTAAGAGTCCCCACTCATGTCATTTAGCTGAGTCTTGAGACTGCACACTCCCACAGTAATGTGTAGAGCAATAAACTAAAAGCTGCTATGAGCAGTGATGAATGGCACCATCCAAGAACTGTACAGCATTCTGTGAAGCAGAGTTCCCAGTGGATGTGACTTTGGTAAATGATGGCAATTGTACACAGACCCTTGACTATTAGTTTTCTTCCTGACACATTAAAAGAGCAGGAGGGAGCTTGATGGGAGAATGAAAGACCATTTTCCATTTTGCAGCCATTTTCTTAAAATTCATGGGGGAGGTTTAGGAAGACAGAGAAAGTGAGTGGTAAGACAGAAGGCATTTCAGCTAGCGAGGTTCCAAAAGATACTATCAGTGCCTCCGCCAAAAACAAAACATCCAGCATGGCAAAATTAGAGAAGGCATAAAGAACACAAAGACATGCTTGAACACTCAGTTCCAGCCCACATTTTGCTCCTCCGCTGAAAATGTGTCAAGGTATTTACATTCCAGGCAGCTAGAAGACTGTGTTGCGGTTGGTTGTGCAAAAGATGGTGGCGCCTTGTTCCCTGCCTATAGGGTACATAGTCTGGACCAAGAATCATCTCCTGCCTGATTCTATTCATGCTCAACAGCTACTCTGGTGTCTTAATGGATAGTGAAAGCTGGTTTGACTTAGTGAAAATGAAAAAGGCGGAGAGGTTACTGTGGCATGAAGACATCTGTGATCCTAACCTGCAAGGATTGCAGGCATCCGGAAATCAATAGTAGAGATAAGTGCTATGAATCAGGGTGTGAAACCCAGGAAAGGAGACAGACCTGAATGGGTATCGTGAATGCATGTTAATCCAGACCCTGTAGTTTAGTCAGGGGAAGTGCATTAGCATAATGTGTTCTGCTAATGGCATTAAGGCATGCTTTGGAGAGGACAGGAATTCCTGGATTAACGGTTAAAGGGCCAAGCCAGAAATGCTCTTGCTTTGCCTTCCGCTGTGAAGAGGAAACCCACAAAAAATGACATGCTTCCCTTAGGCTTTATTAACACACACAAGCTCATAAGAGGCACGACCTTGTGGTTGGACCTCACTAAGTGAGATCTGGGCAAGAAGAGCTGTTTTTTTTTGTTTTTTTTTGGCTTGGACCCTCGAGGAAGAGACACCGTCATGGATCTCTAATGAGAAACAGGGATGTGGATTTATCTGCACCGTCAAAGGAGCTGGAATATTTCGGAGTTCTGCCTTGAACAAAACCTAATTAAATCCAATCGTCAATGGGTCGCTGTTCTGAACAAATGAGTTGGACTCACGAATCTGCCTTAATGCAGATGCGTCTTCATTTGCCAAAGCTCCGCCAGTTATTCCAGCCTTTTTGTGCCGTCCATGCCAGTAGTCAAGGCAACAGCTGTGCAAGGCACAGCTGCTCGATGGAACACCCATAAACACATCCTATGACCTGTTTCCCTCATTGTTTGATGTTTCCACGATAACACCCAGCTGGTGTGCTCAAGTTGCGTCAAAACTCTCTCCCTCTGCTAAGCTTAATTAAAATCAAAGTGAAAGTGGTTCTGGAGTACTGAATTGGTGTACTGAAAAGGCGAGGGAGAGTTGCTTACTTTAAATGCAAGCCAGTTCACCTGTGCTGACATTCCACCTTTGATTTGCTTTCTGCCAAATACGGTCTATGCCGTGTCTGTCAGTCAACTCCAACACACAAGCTACTGATTCTAATTTCATCAAATGAATCTCTTGCTACAGTTTCCTTAAGTTGGAACCTAACACCTTATAGGAGTAAAGTGTTCCACCAGCCACAGGGCAAGTGCACCATGGATAAACACTGTCATATTATGATGCCTCCAGCCCCCACTGTATCACTGTTACAACAGATTCATGTTTATCATGGGAAAACTGGGTATAAGGCAGGAATACACCCTGAATGCGAAAGATCATTACACACACAGTCATTCACACCTTGGGGAAATGTAGGCACTATAGGGTTATGAAGCACTAATAGTACCTGCTGCATGACTGTTCCATCAGGAATGCTAATTGATGCTAATTGCACTGCAGAGCAGATGCTAACACTCGGCTCTGACTGTTTTGCAGTGTTCTGAGCTCAGCAATATTATGGAAACCAATCAAAACCCAACAACCTGTATTTTAACAGAGCTTTCTGCAAGGTTAATCTAGACTGGCCATTTAGACTGGTACTGTTCATTTAACCTGGCCATTCCAAACACCTGGGGGCAGCACTGCCCATCTCCTCCCAGCATCTCCTCGGGGGCCTCTCACATATGGTTTGAAAAAGACTTTATGGGAAAAGGTTTGGCCAATTCTTCTTGACTTTTTCCTGTTATACAACATAGTCCCGCTAACTATTAAGGGTGAAACACATACCGCTTTAATAAAAGACAATAACTATTTGAGCAAAGCTACTGATCTTCTCAACATCTAGTTCAATATGTCATTTGCCAAATGGAGACTAACACAGGGGTATTACAGAGCCTGTACTGCAACAGTACCAGAATACATGAAATAAAGGCATGTGATTTTACTGGATGGGTCTTAAAGCCTCATGGGCTGCCTCTCTGGCTCTTAGCTTACAAATTCCCAGAAGACCAGAAGATTCTTGATTGCTTGCAAGAGAGAATCTGTGTGGATTTATTCATGCTACAAAGACTTCCTGTGGCTTGCCTGCTAACTCAAGCTGACATGCACCTACAACAATTAAAATGCATAGCACTGTTTAATCTTTGAGTCAGACCACTTGTCTGAGCAGGACTGGAGCAAAGCTGGTCTGCTGGGCTGACTGATTTGTCTGTTACCTATGTCTAAAGGTCATAGAGTGTCATGAGCAGAGTGGATTAGGAGAGGTTCTGTCCATTTTAATAATGGTTCTCCATCTGCCTCCAGTCAATTTTCCACTAACTTAAGCAGTATGATTAATATCCAGTACCTAAAAGTTATACATGGCATTCTACTAAGGGCATAGTGGAAAACTGAATTATGCACAGAGCCCGAATTTTGATAATGAGATACAGCAGGAAAGCAGGGAAAGATTTAAGATTTTTTTAAGCTTTAGAACAAAGACAGAAAAGAGGCACAAGACTTTATTTCTGTATAATAAAGTATACAAAACAACATGCATTGTTGTCTGTGTAAAACTAAGCAATTAATTAAACATTATACATTGCTATAAACATTTACATTACATTTACATTTCTGGCATTTGGCAGACACCCTTATCCAGAGTGACTTATATTTATCTCATTTATACAACTGAGCAGTTGAGGGTTGAGGGGTTTTTCTCAGAGGTCTGACGATGACAGCTTGGTTAACTACTGAGCTACCGCTCCCCCCCAAACAGAGATTTAATCTTGTAAACAGCTACATACTATGCAGTACTATGTACTACAGGTTCATCTTAAATATATAAGTACATACATAAATAAATGTACAAATTCTCTCAAAAATCTAGACTGAATAAAACAAAGTGTCTGACCTTTGGACTTCGATCGAATTGAAATATAATTAGCTCTGCTGCAGAAATAGAGCTCCAAGTTGGCTAAAATGTCGAATTCTGCGGCCTTGTTCTCGTGCACCATTGACCACAGAGGGGCAGAGATGGTTCTGTTTGAAAGCTACTGGATTGCAGAAGTACTATTATAACATGGCCATCTGACTGTATAATATATAATACATGTTGGTGAATTGGGTTTTTGGTCAATTCATAAGTGCAGATGAACTTGCAGCTCTCTATGCGAGAATGCAATCACATCACGAGCATGCTCTCTATATATTTTAACTGCAGATTGGATTACTGATGGTGCAAACAACTGCAACTGTGTTACACTGATAATTAATAGATGCTGATATTGCACACTTCCACAAAGCACATTGTGTGCATAATGTATTGTTACACCCCTGATAATTATCAACCCAAATAAGCCTCTTCTGAATCTGCTTTGTAAGGCTCTTGGTTTGGAAACTGGGTCTGTATGGCATTATGAATGTAGATTTAACACACCCTTGGCTGCACAACAAAACACATTTGTTTAATTAAGCACCATGCTGTTAGGTTTCAGCACTATTTTCCATCTTTAAAACCACTCTCAGTGGAGTCCTTTCACAGGGAGTCCTTTCATTCTTTGGCAACAAACAAACAAACAAACAAACAAACAAAAACAATGCAGGATTCCACACATGAAAATGCAGCCCTGCCACAATAATCCTTGTTCTTTTTAATATAAAGTTGTAAGAATAGGCTAAATGAGAAGGTTTTGGCAAACATATGTTATGTTGTGCAACGATCCGCATTCTACTGGAGCGCACTGAATGAATGTAAATTTTCCCCCATTTTAACTGAGACATCCAGCTCTGATCTGTTCAGCTTGGCTCTGCTCTCTTTGCCAGATGTGCTCCCTGCGCCCCGTGTCTCAGTGCCCTGGTGGCCTTGACAAGCAGGATGAAAATGTTTGAAGCCGCCTGTTTCTCATCAGTTCTGCTGCCTTGGAGGAACCTCTCATTTTGACCCGCTCGACACCTTGCCCCTAGACCACGTCGTGCAGGCCAATGGAGCCAGACAGGGAAGCTGATAATGTCATCATCCAACAGAGATACTTCCTTGAACTAGTATAATATGCCACATCAACCCTTTCACAATAAGGTTTCACAATAATAATAATAATAATAATAATGATAATAATAATAATAATAATAATAATAAACACATATTGCATGCTCAATCTGCAGAAATACTCCCATATGGCAGGACTGGCTGCCTTACTAGCTTATAAGACAGTATTCCTTTACTTTCAAGCACTAGATCACAGGTTACACTATTCACACTATCACTACTCTTAGTCTCTTGAAGGTTGCGATCTGATTAGCTCTCCAAACTTTCCACGTGTCCGTTTCAGCAGGATAAAAAACGTTTCAACACCATGACCAAATAAGCTTTTGGAACAATATATAATAACTGGGCTGAAAAATCCATTCATCTCATGTTTAAAAGTTATTAAAAAGCTTGGTTTGTAGCAGTAAGCAAGAAAGAAG
>JANCOA010000040.1:10831374-10841720 GCA_024363135.1 Leptodoras oyakawai
ACAATGTAAATAGTCATGAAAATAAAGAAAACGCATTGAATGAGAAGGTGTGTCCAAACTTTTAGCCTGTACTGTATGTCTCTTCAAATGCTCTCACTGGTGGCCCAGCTGAAACTGGCACTGTGCAGCATGGCTCACAAACTCCTTAAACCTTAATGATGGATTAGTAATATGAGGAATTGTGGAATACAGAAAGTGTCTGGAAGGCTTTTCCACCATGTTCTACCCCAGCCTCCCAAAAGCATCAGCAAAAGAATCAGCTTCTCTGAGTTAATATGTAATTCTAATCTGACTCTAATCTATCTGAGTAGAATTGGACAGTGATATGCAACCTGTGGCTCACAAAGCTCACAGCACACTGGTCCCCACAGAATTCACTGTACCACAGGGAAAGGATTTTTTTTTATCTCACTAATTTATGTTAAGAGTCCATCAAAGCAATCGGGAAAAAGACTAGCATAGTCTTGTGCAGTTAACTGAATTGATTTCATCTATTATGAAATCATTTCTGGCAAAGACTTACTGTCTGCCTCACTGTTTCTTTTCACAACCCAGACTAGTCAAAAATCCCCACAGCAGCTAACAAGGAACATATTAGTGGGATTGACTCATCTAACCAACCCCTACCAAAGACCAAGTGGACCGAATGCAATTTTCTGCTTACTGTCTCATGCTAGACAAAACACAAAATCTTTTAATTATACCTCCACAGGTGCTAAAAACATCTAGACTAGACTAGACTTGAATAATCCTGGAATAATCTAAGTTCCTTGAATAATCCTTGTAAATCTGACAGTAGTAAGAAGGCCTCCTTTGTACATATTTTTTTGTGAAGGCTAGAAATCAGGCTTTCCGCCCCTCTCCCTGAGTAGTATTGGGATGGCCGGGATTAAGCCAGACTCCAGGGGGTTAGAAGCAAATGGGAAGCAAAACAACTTGGAGGTACAGCACGCACCAGTCAAGGTTCATTAAAGAAATACCATCGCTCCTTTTGAAACAAGCATAATGACTAAACCTGTTGATCTGTTGAATTCAGCCAATAAAACAAGCGTTCTCTAGATCAATCCAAAGATTTGTCAATCTCGTTCTCCCTAGAGACCTGATCTGTGGCTCGAGTCACTGAATTACAGCTTGTGGGCGTCTCATGCAATTTAGTTGCAGCCACCGTATTTTAAGTATCAACAGTATCAAACCCACACTACTGATCCTCTGTTCATCCTGAACACTTTATATACCTGTGAAGGTTGTGAAACCAGGAACTAGCAGGAAGGCCATGTCCAGCTGTAAGTGGTCTAGCAGGGAGAAAAGCGTACACAGATTTATGGTCATTACCTTTATAGCACACGAGATCCGTTAGCAGGCTATCATATCATCATTACAGTCTGTAGTCTTACATTCTTTCAGATACATGGCCCTCATTAGAGCTGCATAAAAAAACTGCTTGATATAGTAAAATGGTAAAATAATCACTCTGCTGGTGCCTTTGGGGCTTTAATAGAAAAAAGGTGTGCAATGTGTATTGAGAAATAATTTGCAACTTCTTGGCAAAATGGTAAGCTTTTACCAAGATGTGGACATCAAAGTAATGTGTTAGAAGCACAATCTGATCCACATTGTCAAGAACTGATGACCTGTGAATTATTCAAGCGGAGGAAGAAACAAATAAAGGGCCTCATTTGAACAGTAAATTACACCAATTAGAAATTTCCACTCATTATTGCTTTATTTGCTTTTGTGTAGGTTTTCCGAAAATCTGGAATTCTGGATTCATATCAAAAGCATTCCTTTGATGAAGCGACTCCTTTGTTGTAGATGCGAAGCTGATATTGATACAAATGCACAACAATCCGGAATGGTGCAGCGCTGTTTATCCTTCCAGGATGTTGTCTGGTCCTGGCATGGAACTCTGGTGCTGTCATGCTACAGAGTCTAAATGAGCTCCCTTCACAAGCGTGTGGCAGCTTTCCCTAGCTGCCATGCTGTTTGAATTACAGCTGACGTCAGAACATCTCTGGGACGTTCTCCTACCCATTAGGCCTACTCCAAAGGTAAATACATCCATTTACATGCAAAGGTGGCTTCAATTCATCAGCTGGAACCCAAATATACACCCACCCAACCCTGGATCCCTGGATCCAACCAAACAAAAACAAGATCTTTCAGACCATACTCCATAAATCTCAATAATAAGAAATTTACAAGAAATACGCTTTTCAATTCATAATTCTTTCCTTTTAATCTGATTTAGTACAAGCTCCGGTTTGCCACAAGTTACCTCAATAGGACAAAACAAAAAAGAGAAAGTACTGCAGCTGGAAAAAATCTGATTCAGAGTGCAAGATTAATGCAATCCGGATTGAAAATATGACTACATATTCTATAAAAAAACTAAATATGAAGCCACATTGGGAATCATAAATAGAAACAGATCATTGATTGCTGGTTGTACAATTGTCTTACAAAGCGGAACTTGTGGTTTCCTCCCCTGGCTTTCCTTCCAGAGGCTGGCACATGCTGTGGAGAACTGGGAAACACTCTTCTGACAGCATAGGGTATGTTTGGAATGCTGCCGGCAGGCATAGAGTCCTGAACGCTACATGTGACGCATGGGCTGGGCGCTGGAACAAGGGGATATGACATGGACAAGCCTTTGAAAAACAGCCTTCTTATTGTAAATGATTCGAGGCAGCACAAGTGAGATGTTATAAAGACTCGAGGGTGGGCTTTCATGATGTCTGAAAATGATCAGGGCACTGCTGTTTGAAGTGAATGCTTCATTACTAAGTATGTGTACTATACAGTATAGTAGACAACTCTATACCCAAGCTTCATTAAACAATGTGAGCTTTGCATAGACATACAAATCCAAGAGAACACAGATGAAGTAAGAAGGTTAGCGTGTATTCTGAAGAGTCCCAAAAACTTCCACGCAACTTCGTGAGGCACGGAGATAAACATCTTCACGGCCTATTTGCTTTGCCTTTGATATATGTTATCAGGCGATGTGTGCTGTGAAAACACAGGGGTCTCAGAGCCATAAATCAGCGGTGAAGCCGTCTGTCGTATGGTAGCGGCTGTGGCTGCGTAGTGGCGGGCCCTCTGCTTTCTCAAGTTGCACACCAGCACCTGCTCCTAATCACTGTCGGAAGAAAAGTTCTGGCTTGGTGAAGTGTTAAAATTTTAATCAGAGGGCTCTCCTAGCCAGTCGTACCTATTCACTCCAAAAAAATGGCTAATCCCGGGTTATGGAGGAGGTGGCGACAGAAATAAGATGACGATGGATCAGCGGAGATTTGCTTGATTCTCTATTAAAAAGGAAAGCCAATGTTATTACTGGGTTCTTGCAAAACTTCATCTTTTGATCCTTCTTACAGTGAATCCGACAAACTAATCAGAGACCTTTCTCGTGGTTGTGAATAAGGGGGCCCGCACAGCGATTCGCTTCAACCACAACACTGGAGTAATTGAAATGGGGTGAATGGTGGGGTTTGCTGCAAAACCATCAAAAGAATTTCAAGGAGGGACAAATTAACGTATTTGGGGCAGAAATGCAAATGTACAAATGCCAGGACTGATCCCAGCGCTTTTCAAATACAGCTACGCTTCTTGGGTGTTCAGAAAGTGAGGCAAAGAACTGGCCCCACATGGCTAATCCTTGCTGGACACACACACAAAAAAACAGGTAATTAAAATCTTTTTTTTTTTTCGGAATACTGAAAGCGCACCAAGAAGGTATTTCTAAACAGGATGAACTGTATCGTCTTAGTGCTGCTACACCAAGTCTTTGTAAATATCATATTTCCTATACTATTGCTTAACAGTCATTCAAAAACTAAAAATACATGTGAGAAGAGGGTTTGGCGGTTGTTATGATGGTAAGCGGCAGAGGAAACCGACACTAGACTAGATGTGTGTGGGGGTGGGTTGGTTGTATATGTGCTGTAACAAAGCCACAGATGTTCTCTATTGTACATGAAATGAGAACCTTCTGCACATCATAATGGATGAATGTTTTGCTTTCTCAATACCTCTGAACCTTTGAAATATTTGGATTATTGGGTTTTTTTTTTTCTTTCTCGGAAATAAAGCACCAGGAGAAAATACATCACAGTATGGAGTACCTTTTCTCTCCAGCAGTGCATTCGATCAGCATGCATTATCAAAACCAGATTAGCTGCGATTAGGCTTACAGAATGAGGAAATGCGCGTAGAGATAGAGCCGTACTAAACTATCTGAACCTTTTACTCGCCGTCCTTTTCGCTCTGACTTCGGCAGGAACACTGGTAACGAGAGATCCAGTTCTGTTGCTGGATCGCAGAGCATGCCTGATCAAAAAGAAAGTGGACTGATGGATTTTGTCAAGGGATTTCAGCTCAATAACATCTGGATGCCAGCTGTTGTGGAGCCGAAGATCATTTATGGGGTCCGATCCAAAGCTCCTATACCCAAGAAAAAACCCGAAGTGAGGGATGACAGAAAAGAAAGAGATGAATAGATTATGAAGACGGAGCTCTTGTCAAGCTTGAGGTATTAGAAGTGACAGGGCAAATATTCTTCCAAGGTCCCTCGGTTAAACATGAGTTGCGGTTCCAAACTCTCTGGGTTTTCGCTTCTATCAGAGCGCGAATCCTGCAAGGTGGGTGGTTAAACAGGTTGAGGTTTCTTCAAAATTGACACTAGATACCAACTTATTCTTCATGCTCTTTTAGTGCCTTATTGGTGTACTTTCCAATCAAAGTTGGACAAGAGAAAGAGGAGACCTATAGACAATGCAATGCAATGCATTGCACATCTCTTGCACTGATGATAAGCATTACAGCAGGTGAAAATGGTTAAGTTCTGCAGTATACAGAGGACCCATTTTCCTTGGTTCAACTCTACCAATCTCCCAGGGGCACCACATAGTTTAGGGAAGTGTTGATTTTGGCAACCCTCCTGAACACATGTTCTTCACTATGTAGGTGATGTGTCTCAAGGTTTTCTTTTAGGGGGCAGAGTTTCCCTCTTTACTCAATTCTCTTAGGTTATCAGCACTCAGATTGTTAATCTCGGAGTTCATACGCAATTGACCCTCTGAGAGCTCAGGGTGAAGCGATGGCAAGTAATAGACACATTAGCGCTAATAAATGGCCAATTACAGTACTCTAGAGAGAGAGAGAGTGTCATCTAGCAGTACAAACATTCTAACGGTAAATCATTATAAATATACCTCTGTGTGAATTTGACAGAGCTTTTCAACTGCTACAAGGCATATACAGAATATACATTTTCATCACTTGGAGTGTGATACGAGTATCCTCGGAAGCAGCTGATCAGAAAGGTTGCAATCAGTCATCTCAGAAGCTGAGCAGAGAAGCCGTATTCAGGCAATTCGGAAACTGTGAAATCAGATTCTTTTGAGGAAGCCTCCCCAGACACATTTCATAAATACCACCATATGTATCGCAAATATTGCTGTAAACACAGCTCACATTTTTCACATTTTGGAGCCTACTTTGATAAAGCATTGCTGTAAACACAGACTTGGTGGCAACATTTAAATGGAGACTCATAAAAGAAAGAGCGATGTGTGCAAGCAATGCAGCCCTCCTAGTCTCCAAAAAAAATGGAGAACATTTTCCCACTGTTGGTCCAGTACTTCAAAAGCAAGCAAAGAATCCTGACAAGATCCAGGCACACCCGATCTCTGACACCTTTGACTAAGATCAAAAGAAAAAAGTGAGCAGCTGTGATTTTCCATAAAACCCACACGCTCAGGCCTGACCCATCTATCCTGATAAGTGGCTCCGTGCCCTGACCTACGGTGAAAGAGCAACGCCAAAGGGCTTCCCTGTCCAGGTCAGAGGTCAATGGCAGTAGGAGTTGGAAGTAATCAAAAGTGGCTTCCATCTGTAGGCATCCCACTTGGGTAAGTCAAACCAACATCCCTGTCTGGTTGGATCTCTGAACAGAATTATGTGGCACCAGACACCATGACACCAGGAAACAAGCTGGAATCCACTTTGAACGTGGAGGGGTGGTGAGGACGTTTGTTCCCCTCAACAAAGTCAGGAGACTACCAGTCTACCAGTAAAGGTGTTTGATACACGATGGTGGACTCCTCCAGGTGCTCCTTACGCATCTGGCCAGCACAAGCACCTTCACAAGGGTGGTTTTTTTTACCCATGGGTGGTCTATTAGTTCACCTTTTTAAATTCCATTGCTGTTGCCTCAGGTGTTATGGTGAGTTATTTTAGTATGAAATGTCAGATATTAGCACCCAGCTCCCATTATTTTGTAAATTATTACCCCATAAAAATAGGTACCAAGTGACAGCTTAACGTGAACACTTATTTGCCAGTATGTTTTAAGACCCATATGGTTCTCATTTCTTGATATGTATTCGAAGGAAAAATATTCAGGACAAATATTTCATCATGATTCTGGCATGTTTTGTAACAGACATGAATAACTGACTAATGTCAGCATACTACAAGAAATCTAGCAAATTCAAAGAAGCCCTGAGGGAGGACTGACAAAAAAAAGAAACATTAACACACTGAAATGTCCAGTATTTTTTTTTTTTTCCATTAGGGTTGAGCAGCATTCAACTTCAAACTAAGATGCTGCTCCTGGCCAATCGGTAGAGCTGAGAATTACACAACGGAAATAAGCTGTCTCTGATTCTATTCTCACACGTAACAAATCAGCAGACTCTCTTCGCTGTGTTCGGAGCACCATTCAGGCATGATGTCCTCTGCTAGATCTGAGGAGGTCAGTTTCCAAACCACAGAGTGCTGTGAACAAGTAGCAGCTGCTGAGATGTGTCAGGAGCAGTGTGTGTGCACCCAGACAGGGTGTTTAGGAATCAAAGTAGACTGCACCCACTCAAGACGCCCTTGCGTGCCAACGGCTGACACCCAACAGTTAGAGTGGAGTTTTCAGGATGTAGTATGAGGTACACATTGTGGCCATTAGATACACATTAAGGGTGTACCACTATCAAATACTTGTATCTGTATTCAGATTTAAACTCCTTCCTTACTTTCTCCTACACTCTCTGCCTCTCTCTTTTCCTTCCTTCTGAAATGACACTGGTTCCATTTCCCAATGTATACACAAACTAGTGGCCTAATTTAAATGGCCACAACCCTGACCAGGCAGTTATTAAGGATGCAGTAAATGAAATGCGCAGTTCTATACACCGATCAGCCATAAAAACCACCTCCTTTGTCCATTTTATCAGCTCCACTGTCCATACAGGTGTTTGTAGCCTTACAGATCTGTTTTTTGCAGACTTTGTTAGCTTCCATTTACCCTGTTCTTTAGTAGTCAGGACCCCCACAGGACCACCACAGAGCAGGTATTATTTGAGTGGTGGATGATTGTTAGCACTGCAGTGACCCTGATGTAGTGGTGGTGTGTTAGTGCGAGTTGTGCTGGTACGACTGGATCAGACACTGCAGTGCTGCTGAAGTTTCTAAACACTGTGTCCACTCACTGTCCACTCTATCAGACACACCTACTGAGTTGCTCCACCTTGTAGATGTAAAGTCAGATACAGTAACTCATCTGTTGCTACACAGCTTGTGTCAACCTCTAGTCCTTCATCAGTAGTCACAGGATGCTACCTACAGGACCTATATTTTTGGTTGGTGGACTATTCTCAGTCCAGCAGTGACACCGAGGGGTTAAGAAACTTCAGCAGCACTGCAGTGTCTGATCCACTCAGACCAGCACAACACACACTAACACACCACCACCACATCAGGATCACTGCAGTGCTGATAATCATCCACCACCCAATACAACCTACTCTGTGGTGGTCCTGTGGGGGTCCTGACTACTGAAGAACTGCATAAAAGGGGGCTTACAATGTATGCAGAAAGAGTGTAGATACAAGGAGGTGGTTTTAATGTTATGGCTGATGGGCATACTTCCATGTTAATAAGCCTGACCTTTTGTTTTGTTCCACAAGCTTTGTCTCTAACTAATCGCTAATACCAACATGATACAAACCTCCCTCTTATCTGACACCTACAGAATTCCAGTCCCAATACACAACTCTAGTCTATAGCGCCAGAAGTTTCTGGAATCACCATTATATGCATTCTGAACATCCCTTTCCAGTCTCCTTTCCTTATCCCATTATAATTCTCTCCTGTTACCTCTGCTCTTCTGGGAACGGAGCATGGCTGTGGGGATTTGAACTCTGAGCCAAAAGTGAATTAGTAAGGTCAGGCACTGATGCTGGATAAAGGCTTGATTCCAGTTTATCCCAAAGGTATTGAATGGGGATGAGGTCAGAGCTCTGAGGAGGACACTCGAGATCTTGCAGTACACCCTAATGAACGTTTTGTGTGCGGGGCAATATGATGCTGGAACATGTTTGGGCTTGACTCCTCAGTTCCAGTGAGGGATTTGTAATGCTACAGGATACAAAGACATGTTATACAATTGTGTGCTTCCAGCATCGCCATATATCATAAAACCAAAGCGAAATATAAAGTACAGTGAAGAAGGTTTTTTTTTTTTTATGTGGGAAATACCAAACCCAATGATCCCTAAATGCCAAAGAACTGATGTGTTTACAAGAAAGGAAATAAACACCACGTAACTGAGCAACCATAGTTTATGTATTGAAATAGGTCACAGCTTTTGTTCATTTCCACTGTCAAAGAAAATCAAATGTAATATAGATAAAGATTTTCAAAGATTGCTTTCTCTCTTGCACTGAATTCGGCCTTATTACAGAAAAAAACATGACAATTTGTTTCTTTCAGGGTCGTCAGTATGATTCTGTATCTATTGTGTATGACACTTCCACGTGGCACGTAGCTCATCACCATTAAATAATGGTACAAATGGCATGAGGGCTCACATTTGAACTTGCTATGAGAAAGAAAAGTGCAAGTGTCGAGGTGAAGTCATTATCGCTGCAATAATTTGCTTAATGCTTCGTGGTGTGAAAGGAGATGAATCAATTTCCGAGTGTTAGCGCCCCTCATTAAGAAATGAAAGATGCAAGAAGGCAAAGCGGTGTAGAGGCTGTGCCACGACGATTATGGTGGATTTAGCATGACTTGCATGCTTTGAAGAAAAATTGATCAAGCTAATTAAAATTCTTAATTAAGTGGATGTATTCTCTGTTCTCCATGATTTAACGGGGAAGGAAGAGTAGGAAGATGGGTTTGAGAGCATGGAAAGGGGGCAGGGGTGGCCTAGTGGTTAAGGTGTTAGGTTACTGAATAGAAGGTTAGGGGATCAAGCCCCAGCTCCACCAAGCTGCCACTGTTGGGCCCCTGAGCAAGGCCCTTAACCCTCAACTGCTCAGTTGTATAAATGAGGTAAATGTAAGTCACTCTGAATAAGGGTGTCTGCCAAATGCCATAAATGTAAATGACCTAAACCTGACCATGCAAGCTTCCTTTTCCCTGAATGTTCAAAGGGAATTATGTAAACTCACATATAAGGGATGGGTGGTTTCAGAATCCTTCCCCCAAAAGCAATTTATAATAGAAATAACTGTAGAGCAGCACAGAAACTTAGACGTGCACAGATCTTAGAGGTGGACGCCCAGGGAAGCAGGGAGCTTAAAAACCCCACTACAAAACAGCTAAATAAACAAACTAATAAAAAAAAAGCATAAAGTACGTTGCCAGTCAGTCCGGCAGCAAGACAGAAAACGCCCCCAAATCTTTGTGCTACATGTGTCATCTCAATGTTAAACATTTCTCTTATGATCTCCAGCTCGCTGCGGTGTCTCTGCATGATGGAGCATTCAGAGGTGAAGATGCCACAAGCAGCTTCATCCATCAGCCTGCACCCACGCAGCTACTGCAACTGACAGCCACTCACCAGCATTTAACTGCTGCCGAGGCCCAGTCTAAGCCAAAGCAAAAATGAAAAAAACGTGCTGATCTTATAACCGATTTTGGCATGAATTCATATACGAAACTGATATGAATCTGATTTTAGCAGTTCGATACGTCTAATAGTCATGTAACCAGCTATTAGTTTTGAACAAAATATCCTCCTAATCAGGCCCTTCCACACAAAACAGAGTTAGTAGAAAGGAAAACAGATTTACGTGTATGTCTTGCAAGAATGAGCTAATGGATAATATATATTTTCCCTGGAAACAATGGAAAACACTGAATGTGTCAAGAATGTGTGTGATTTCTGGTTTTGACAGTTCCTCAACCATAGCTACATCACTCCAGGTAATGACAGCTTTCAACCAAAGATATTTGCAGGACTGTTATATACCTGTCATGTACCTGCTATATCAGTCAGTCATTTTCTGTACCGCTTATTCCCAGTTACGGGGTCACGGGGGAGCCGGTGCCCAGCCGGCAACCCTGAG
>JANCOA010000040.1:11312414-11323901 GCA_024363135.1 Leptodoras oyakawai
AGAAAATGACTGACTGACTGTTTAACTGTGAGGTGACTGTATGTTATAAAGCCGTTATAAAGCTAACAGGAGAATTCACCTTATATCCACCTTATTTTCAGTTGTCTGTTTGAAGGATTTTGTGTAAGACTTCCAGTTACCTCCTTTTCCAGTTACCCATTTCAGCAAACTATCTATTCACAGTGCCTTTTAATGGTTTGTAGTTGTGATGTGTGGAAAACTGGTACCTTGTCTGCAGTTAGGGGGTTAATAACTGGCACAAAGGAAAAGGATTTTGTAACATCATGTTATGCATGCAGGAGAGAACATTTGTAAAATCATTTGTAAGGATGATTTTCAATTTTGGTTAAAGGAGGAAGGAGGAGCATCAATATACAGAAAAAGGTTGGGCTCTGTTGCTCCAGTGAAAACTTTGAAGCATGTCTTGCCATGAAGATAAGTTAAAAATGAATTAAACTGCATGTGAACAAAGTTAAATGTTACTGAGATTAGCTAGTTGTTTGAAAGTCCAGTGGTGTCCAGTGTCCCTAAACAGCATCTGGTGCAGACAAGGATTAAATTATTTCAGGAGTTGTTTGTTCTCTATATATCTGTTCATTATATCTCTTCATTAGTTTTGTCTGTTCCTAACAGTAGCTTGCTTGGTCACACATTTAGGCTCATATTTCAGAATTAGCAGCTAGTAAAATGCAAAAAAATCTTGTATTTGAATAAAAGTAATGAATTCTATTTAGGATAGGACAACACTTTATTAATCCCAGATGGAAATTTGGTTGTTCCAGCAGCATACATATTTTTTTCCAAATAAAAAAACTAAATTAAAATAGGAAAAAATAATGGGAAGGAATCTTATAAACAGGTAACCAGTAGAATTAACAGAACTAAACTATACAGATGTTCGTTGTGTACAAACAAGATGAGGTACTGGAAAATGGCAATAAAGTGTCAGTTCAATATCAAATTATGGATGAAGATATTGAATATAATGCTAGTAGTTGAAAACGGCAATAAAGTGTCAGTGCAATATCACATTATTTATGAATATATTGAAGCATTGTGGTAGGTGATACTGTACAGTAATGCTATAATGTACATCAGGCCATAATAAATTCTATAGAAATTGAGATGATTTGTTAGAGTCCAGAGTTATATAGTCTGATGGCTGCAGGGAGAAATGACCTACGGAAGCGTTCCTTCCTGCAGCGGGGCAGGAGTAATCTGCTGCTCAGTGAAATCCTCTGTCTCTGTAGTGTTATGTGGAGGGGGTGGAAGGAATTCTTCATGACTGCTGACAGTTTTGCCAGCATACGCTACTCAGCCACCATTTCAACTGTATCCATTTTCCATCCCGGACCTGAGCCGACCTTCCTAACGATCTTGTTGAGTCTGTAATGGTACTGCCTTAGCATACAATAGCATAAAAGTTGGCACTTGACACCACAGGCTCATAGAAAGTTCTTAGCAGCTGGCCCCTCACACCAAGGAACGCAACTTCCTCAGGAAGTACAGTTGGGTCTGGCCCTTCTTGTGTAGGCTATGGACATTCATCTCCCATTCCAATTTTTCACACAGGTGGACACTTAGGTACAAGTAGGTGTTAACTCTCTCAATGCACTCACCCTGGATGATAACAGGATCTGGAGCAGCCTTTTTCTTCCTGAAATTGGAGGTGGTTTCACTTGCACCAGTCCATGGAGTTGTTAATTACACTCCTGTATTCCTCTTTCCTACCCTCACTGATTTACCCAACAATAGCAGTATCATCTGACAACTTTTATATATGACATGAGTTAGAGACATACCTGAAATCGGAGGTGTAAAAAGTGAAGAGAAAGGGGGCAAGAACAATCCCTTGTGCAGCTCCGATGCTGCTCTCTGACACACAGAACTGCATTCTCACATACTGGAGTCTTGGTATATGATTTCCATTGGTCATACTGGACATACTGGTCAGGTAGTCAGTAATTCAGGCCACCAGAGCAGAGCAGAGTGCTCCACTCTGCGTGTTCTTTAACAGGAGGGGCTGGATGGTGTTAAAGGCACTAGAAAGGTAAAAAAAAACAAGACTCTCACAGTGCCCCCTGTTGTCTACCCGTGTGTGTAAGCTTTGTATTTCTACTTGAATTAAAGTACAAAAATCCTTGGAAATGTTAGCAATACTGTGAGTTACTGCAGTTAATGAACGATCTTGATTAAGGGAATCTGAGTGACTGCAGACATGAGTTAGCTGTTCATTGCTTTCCCCACAAACCAAGCAGAGAGAGATGCAAGCTATGACTTACTTATATGCTGCAAAATAATGTGGATTGAATGGCTTTACACTGCACTTTATTTCACTTGTATTTTTCAGGGTTTACACATAAAGGTGTTTTTTTCTTTTGAAAAGTTTATGTCATTATGTCCTCTCTATGTCCTCTACTTCTCTAGATAATTCACTAAAATGATAAAAGTTATTAATATGCTCTGTAAACAATCAGAAATGTACATTATTTCAAAACTGATTATAAACTGAGTTTCAAATAATACTTTTGATATGTTTCAAGTCTTCGACAATAAAATAAGCACTTTTATTAATATAAGCACTATTATTTATTTCCCCATATTTTTGTTTTCCCACTTTTTACATTTTACACGGATTTGGTCCATGCATGCACAAAACAAGGTAATGTATTAGGAAACATTTTTATAACAACCCTTTGGGTTTCCAAAAGGGTCACAAAAGAAACTCACACTTTCTCATTTCATTTAATTTAATTATCTTAACTGCTTATTCCTTTTCAGGGTCACGGGTGCCTAGCCGGCAGCTTAGGACGCAAGGCAGGAACAACCCTAGACAGGGCGCCAATCCATCATAGGACACACACTCACACACTAGGGCCACTTTAGAGATGCCAATCAACCTAATGTGCATGTCTTTGGGACTGTGGGAGGAAACTGGAGTACTCAGAGTAAACCCACACGGACAGGTGGAGGGCATGCAGACTCCACACAGAAAGGACCCAGGCTGTCCTTCATGAGGATCAAACCCTTCTTGCTGTGAGGCGACAGTGCTACCCACCGAGCCACCGACACTTTCTATTTTTATTTATTCATTAACCTGGCTCTCAACAATAAGGCTCAGGACCAAATCCTCACCAAGGGCACCAAAATGGCTAGTGTCTGCCCAGGCAGTCTAGCTTTTCTACGTTTTAGACCAATACAGAGACAGAAAGTACTGATACAAAGGTCATGTTGCATTCTACTGTTTAGCATAGAGAATCAGTGTCCTTTAATGGGTAGAATTTCCATTGGAATCAAATGCTGAGCGAGCCAGGCATCCCAGCCCCATATAAATGGCAGGTAAATTTTATTTCTCTCTAACATTTCTCCCTGCAGGGTTCAGGTATTCATTCAAGCCAATAGCATCTTGCTCCTGAGCTCACAAGAAATTAGTTCTCCAACTACAAGATATTGCTTGCACTGGACAGACCTAGTTCAAGCCTTCAAATTATCATGTGCCATGTTTCAAGAATAAATTGCCACGAATGATAAATGGCTCACTCTTTATAGTATATGATGGTTTATATCTGACATGTTTTAATCCCAACCCATTGGAGGATATGCAACAGCAAATATTACTACACCCTAAAGTTATCCTGGCTCTTGAATTGAGAATGTAGATTACACAAGATTACACAAAGTTTATAAAAATAAGAAGGTATGCATAGTGTACATCCTCTCCTATAGAAAAAACGGAGGATGAAACAGCCTCCCTTTGAACTGTGCTTATTTAAATGCATTATATAAAACTTATATCAGTTTCATTTGCTGTTTTTCATGTTCAAGATCTCTCATTAGCATTCATTTAAAGCTTTTTACCTTAGCACAGGGCAAAGGACAGATAACACCTCCTGTCCTTGAAGTCTCCTGTCCTTGCCTGTCAATGCTGCAATATTGTAGGCTTGTGAGAATGTCCATGCCAGGTGAGCAAATGGGGTTTTTTAGGAGAGGCATTTTTCATTTTCATGTTCAGTGCATAGTAACTTGAACTACTACAGCGATCAGCCATAAAATTAAATCCACTTGCCTAATATTGTGTAGGTTCACCTTGTGCCAACAAAGCAGCTTTGACCCCTCAAGGCAAGGATTCCATAAGAGCTCTGAAGGTGTGCTGTGGTATCTGGCATCAAGATGTTAACAGCAGGTCCATTAAGTCCTGTAAGTTGGGAGGTTGGGCCTCCATGGATCAGACTTGTGTGTCCGCTACATCTCATGAATGCTCGATCCGATTGAGATCTGGGGAATTTAGAGGCAAAGTCGAAACCTCGAAACCTTTCTCATGTTTCTCAATCCACTCCTGAACATTTCATACAACAGTGTTTAGGTAGCTAGTATATACCAATGTAACATCCCAAGTTTCCCAGCGGAGCATTGCCCAGAGCATCACACTGCCTTTGCTAGATTGCCTTCTTCCCATAGTGCATCCTGGTGACACCTCTTCCTCAGGATAGTGATGCACACACACCTGGCCATCCACTTATAAGAAAATGTAAAAGAAAAATACATAAAAGAAAATGTGATTTATCAGACCAGGCCTCCTTCTTCTATAGTTCTATGGTCAGCATGGGCACTCTGACTGGTCTGAGCAACCCCAAATGCAACAAGCTGCAGTGCATTGTGTGTTCTGACACCTTTCTATCATAGCCAGCATTAACCTTTTCAGCAATTTTTTGTAACAGTACCTCTTCTGTTGTATCAGACCAGACTAGTCTTTGCTCCCTAAGTGCATCAGTGAGCCTTGGGCACTTCGTTCCTTGGATCACTTTTGGTAGGTACTAACCATTGCATACTGGGAACACCCCATAAAACCTGCTGTTTTGGAGATGCTCTGACTCAGTCATCAAGCCTTCACAACTTGGCTTTTTTCAAAGTCACTCCGATCCTTATGCTTGCCCATTTTTCCTGCTTCCAACACATCCACTTCAATAACTGACTGTTGGCTTGCTGTCTAATATATCCCACCCCTTTACATGTAATGAGAGCATCAATGTTATTCACTTCACCTGTCAGTAGTTTTAATGTGATGGCAGACTGGTATATGTTTGCAGTACAGTGATCTTCCACATGCCTTGGTTGCTTTGTAATGTCTTTCAAGCTTCATAAACCTTGTATTACTGTAGATAAAGTGTGCAAAAGTGTGCACTTTGATGTGCTGGTGAAAAAATGGTTTCAGCAACTTCTGTGTTTCAACAGCATAAAAGAATCAATTTTGTATAATATTCATAAGTATTGATCCCAGCAGAGCGGTGAAAAATAGAGCACTGGCCACAAACAAAGGACAAAAAGTCCTCCTATTTGCAGACAGCCAATTAGCTTGACTCAGGTGCAGTCATTTGCTCTCCTTAAAATGGGACTGAACACCATTTTTGGTGGCTGAAGAAGCAGAAGACATATCACTCCCAGCAAGAGGCAGCAGTGTTTTTGTCTGACCTATTTTTATTTTCATGTGTTTTAAAAAAAACAAAAAACTTATTATTATTTACAGTGACATTTATTCAAGAAAAGTCTTTAAGCATATTCTAAGTAAGGTTTGCACAGCACCAAGGACTAGTCTAATAACACAGTAAATGAAAACAGTCAAACAGTTTCTTTTTTATGAGTAAAGTTTACTCAGACTTGAGTTAAATGGTAACTCTTGTACAAATAAAACAAGTAAATCAAACTTTTGCTCCTTTAAGCAAATATTGCTTATTTGTTTCATGCAAGTGAGCTAACCACACACCTGACTGAGAAATGCAGAGGAGAAAAAAGCCAAAACATTTTAATTTAATTTGAAAAAAAAAATCACAATACAAATTCTTTAGGCCTTAAAGCCAACACAAATGTAAAGACAGTGAGAACAACCCATCCATAATGCTCAAAATTTAATCAGTTTGAAGTTCTGCAAATGAATATGCAAATCAGGTATACAAACCACACCCCCATATTAATATGCAATTGGTTCAAGTACATTTCTTCTTTCTCCTTCTTTTTTCTGGTATAATGTTATTTTGCTCTTGCAAGACAATAGACACATTAGCCAGTAAAGTAAGTGCAACACACACTCTGTGGCTTAACCTCAATATTTACATTCATTATTTTACTACAGAAACTAAGCAATTAAGTCATTCTAATCATTTATTTAAAAATGACAGATTTGTTTTTGCCATATTAACTGATATACTGATATAAGACATAAAGCAGAAAATTCAACAAGGTTACTATACTGGGTTTCAACAGCAGCCCACCCAAAAGCCAACCGCTAAAAGAAGCACAGTAAAAACACATCAGGAAATAAAAGCAAAGGTAATGAAAAAGAACAGATTACAAGTTTTGAGTGAGTAAGAATGAAGGAGCTGTTGGCCATTTATTCTGATTTTGTTATTAATGGTACAGTCCAGGCCACATCCTGCATGAGTTTCACGAACCCAGTGTAAGATGAGAAAAGACACAGGAAATAAACTCCAACTCTGTTTAGCTTTCCAAGGAGTATGATTTATGATTATGATTTTATGATTAACATTTCTACAGTTCAGACAGAGAAGATACTGTTTTTATACCTCAAACAATACTCTGTGATGATAGTAATAAGTAAGTAATAATGCTTTATTTAGCATTTCTATGTAAAGTATATAGTCTGGTTCAATTGTGAAATTATAAGCATTCAACAAATCATAGAACCTTAGAGAACTTTGATGTGTTTAAATGGCTTAAAAACATGTTATAAAGCATTTACAAACATACAATCCTTATAACTCATTGGCAAAATTTGGATAATTTACTCTGAGGATGTTCTGTCCTTTACCATGATAAATGATAGTTTTTATTAATTTAATTGTCCTATTGCAACTTATTATCTTTACATTAAAGCCTCTTTATGTGATCTAATTGCAGTCAGAAATGTATGTCCTCACCTATCTCAAATAAGGCAATATAACATATAGGGATGTTTTACTGCCAAATGAGTAAAACATCACTAGAATGTACTTTACAAACCTTTTAGTAAAATGGGGCACCTGTTAGAGCTCAAAATGCTAAGTGCTCTGTTAGGTTTGTCATATCTCTAATACACAACGCATTTTCGCCATTTGAATTTATGGCATTTGGCAGACGCCCTTATCTGGAATCAAATTACATTTATCTCCTATATTCAATTGAACAGTTGAGGGTTAAGGGCTTTGCTCAAGGGCCCAGCAGTGGCAGCTTGGCGGTGCTGGGATGTGAACTCATGACCTTCCAATCCATCGATATCAAGCAATCGTCAGCAATTTATTCAGTGGAATCAACACTATATGACCAAAAGTATGTGGACACTCAACTATCCCATCAACATGCCTTTTAATCATTCCATTTCAGTTTAAATAAATCCTTTGCTGTTATAATAACCACTCTACTCAAGACTTTTCACTAGATTTTGGAGCTTGGCTATGATGATTTGTGCTCATTCAGCCATAAGAGTATTAGGTCAGGCACAGATGGTTGGGTGAGGAGGTCTGGTGTGTGGGTAGTGTTAAAGTTCATCCCAAAGGTGTTTAGTGGGGTTGATTTCAGGGCTCTGGGAAAGCCACTCGAGGTGTTCCACTCTAACCTTGGCCAACCATGGAGCTCACATTCTGACCATGGGTTCTGTCATGCTGGAACAGGTTTGGGCCTTTTAGTTCTGGTGAATGGAAACAGTAATTCTAAGCTTACAAAGGCATTCTCTAAAATTGTGTGTTTCCATCTTTGTTCCAATAGTTTGGGGAAGAACCCACATATCTGTGTGATAATCAGATGTTCACAAATCATCTTTTGTGGTTATATAGTTTAGGTAAAGCAAATCTCAATTTATAAAAGAATGTGCAAGAACTGAACACAAGCCCATGCTGTTAGGCCTATTTAAGAGCATCATTCACAAACCCATAAGTTTAAAATAAAGAGGATCTTCTTAGAATTACATTTTGCCTCGTTGCAAGGAGATAGCAGTTTTAGTGCACAGAAACACCCAGAGAAAGTCAATCACTTTTGCCTGACAGTGAAATGTCAGTGAACAGAGAATGCACCTGAGAGTGTGGGTGATTTATTGCCCCCTTCTGCTCAGCCTACGCGCTGCCTTTAATTAAAAAAACAGTGAGGAGGCAGCTGAAGGCTTCAGCTTGTGCAAATCTCCACAATCATGGATGTGCACTGCAGTACCCTCGCTCATATACGAAAATATGTAATACCTGTCTTTTCCGTGTGCACAGTAGGCTTAATGTATGCACAAGAAAGCACGTGACAGTGGGCTTACCTTAATGACTGATTTAGCACAATGGACTAAAAGTAATTAAATAATGTTAAGCATATGATTTTTCATTAACTTTAATCAAAGATATACTCCTGTATTCCTTGTCTAGGAATAATAAACTTAAGTAAAAAAAAAAAAAAAAAACAAAGACAAAGAAAAGAAAGAAAGCTTATATCCAAGTCTCAGCATGCAATGTGCTTAGCAAAATCACGTTCTTGCATCAAAACACTTGTATGGCTGAGTAATACTATTTATACTTTTTATACTATTATGCTATACTATTTATACAAAGTAAAAGTTTGTAAGTTTACATTATTCAGACACTACATACATGCATTTAATATCCTCTTGCAAGATAACACATGTTGGTATGCACAATACTAGTTGTTAGTTATGGACTTTAGTATTTAGTAGGTAGTTTACTTTAGTATTTATGTAATGATAATGTATTGTATTTACATCAAGGGTTCTGGAGAGAAACTCACAACCTCTTCTTCTATGTCATTCATTTATTTTGTACAAATATGGAATATTGAACAGAATTTGTGTGATAATATATTTAAACATTACTGGGTGTCACATTCAGATAAGCCACATTTAACTGAATGGGGTATATGCTATATTAGTCTTTTCACCATCTTGACACTCTGCACTACCATAGTTTGGCAGTAAAAATAGACAAAATTCCCTGTCCATGTACCTCCACGAAATTGCATACTTACAGTCTCTCCTACAATTATTGGCACCCCTGTAAAAATGAGTAAAAAAAATCACCTTTTGGTGAAAAAAGCCAACCTTTAACTGTAAGTTTGTTTACTCTGAGGGAAAAAAATCCTCTTCAAGAATAGTATTTTTTAACAAAACTACATGTTCCACAATTATTGGTACCCCTGCATTTAATACTTTGTACAACCTCCCTTTGCCAGTCTCCATTGTATAAGTTTGGAGACAGAGATGGGGACAAGAGCAAGACTTGTGGATCAGCAAGTCTGAGTCAAAGCTGAGCCTACAGCAGAAATTTGAGACCTAAACTAAGTCTGTCTTCAAGACCATGTATTTAAGTAGACTTATGTACCATCACCCCTGCTAATATTCAAAAGGAAAGAGATTAAGGGCTTGTTGACTATTGGGGCAGGGTGACACACTCTACATTTCCAGCTTCCAACAGTGAGTTGAAACAAAAATGTAACACAAAACATCAACCCTCCTCATATGCAATGTTGCATTCTGTAACAATACCTAAAGTTCAAAATGTGCTCAGATAGGGTCGTCCTGAACATTTTATGTGGTGAAAAGTTCAAAACAAAAAGGTTCCCATTACTAAATATGCTGTAACAATCTTTGGGAAAGACACTGAGCTCATCTGACAGCTCACATTAGAGTGTATTAATAAATGAAACATACTAGGATTTCAAACACACACACACACACACCTAACACGGTGATATTGTTTCTTAAAATCTAATCACTCAGCAGTTTAGAATCCACTTTGCCCGTTGAGCCAGGATTTGTGTGTCATGTAAGTCATAGCAGGGACATGACATAACCATAGGTGGAAGTCACTGTGGTTACATCTACACTATTATATTGCCAAAAGTATTCAAAGTTGGGAGACTGAAATTGTCCAAAATCTCTTGGTATGCTGAAGTATTAACAGTTCCTTTCACTGGAACTAAGGGGCTGAGCCCAACTCCTGAAAAACAACCCCACCACAATGCAGTCAGACAAGTACCTCCTGGCAACCGCCAAACCCAGAGAAATGTGATTCCGCACTCCAGAGAACACGTCTCCACCGCTTTAGAGTCTAGTGGCGGCGTGCTTTATGCCACTGCATCCAATGCTTTGCATTGCGCTTGGTGATGTAAGGCTTGGATGCAGCTGCTCGGCCATGGAAAACCATTCCATGAAGCTCTCTATAGACTGTTCTTGAGTTAATATGAAGGTCACATGAAGTTTGGAGGTCTGTAGCAATTGGCTCTGCAGAAACTTGGCAACCTCTGTCCACTATGGGGCTCAGCATCTGCTGACCACGCTCTGTCATTTTATGTGGCCTGTGAACAGCAGTTGCTGTTGTTCACAATCACTTCCACTTTGTTATAATATCACTGACAGTTGACTGAGGAATATTTAGTAGTGAGGAAATTTCAAAAATGGACTTGTTGCACAGGTGGCATCCTTTCATGGTACCATGCTGGAATGCACTGAGCTCCTGAGAGCGACCCATTCTTTCACAAATGTATGTAGAAGCAGTCTGCAGTCCTAGGTGCTTGGTTGTATACACCTGTGGCCATGGAAGTGATTGGAACACCTGAATTCAATGATTTGGATGGGTGAGTGAATACTTTTGGTCATGTTTGTATCTAGTGTCAGAAAGACTACTTACTAAGTGACAGTGTTCAGAGTTCAGTCCAACCCATGCCGGTCTAGTCTGAGACCAATTCAAGAACGAGTAAATTTTCTTTCAATTCCAAAATGGAAAGTGAAAAATTCTACAACACTACACAAGCTTGGTTTTGTGTTCAGTAAACCAGTTTTGTGTTGATCTGGACATGATGATTTTCCTGCTGGAAGATCCACTGATGACCCCGATTTAGTTTCTTTGCAGAGGAAGACAGATTTAGATCTAAAATCTACATTACAGACCCTCAACCAGACTTAACAGTAGGAATGAGGTTTTTTTCAGTGTAGTCTTCCTTGTTTTTACACTAAACCCACACTGAGTATTTGTTGAAAAAAGCTACATTTTTGTTTAATCTGACCATAGAACACAGTTCTAGTCAAATTCCAAGTAGCGTTTACAATTGTATTTTTATCTAACTGTAGATATGGGCATTTCAGGTGAGAATCTATTTTATAGTGGTTCCCTATATTGACTTATGAAGGTCATCATACTCCCGTGTTTTCTTGTCTTTTCCATGTTGGAAGAGAATTAGACCTCTGTGTCAGCTCATACTGAAAAAGAAAGTTATGCATTGCAGCTAGTTCCTAGATAGTCCTTGACTTAACTTTGAAAAGTAGAATATAAATGTAAAAAATTGCTTCCGTATGTTTCTAAGAATTTCTAGGGTGCCAATAAATGTAGAACATGTCAGTCAGTCATTTTCTATACCGTTTATTCCCAGTTACGGGGTCAAGGGGGAGCCGGTGCCCAGCCGGCAACTCTGAGCGCAAGGGCAGGAATCAACCCTAGACAGGGCGCTAAT